>JACXGI010003028.1:0-25973 GCA_016801175.1 Esox masquinongy | reverse complement strand
GTATAGAAATGCTATCAAACTAATTTCACTTCAAATAATTAAAATGAGCTTGCATAATCCTCTGAAATAAATCACAAATTAGTGTCAAATTTGTACCTAAATGTTACAAAATCATTTCAATATATTAAGGACATACTGTTTTCATTTTAACTATGGACATTAGTTGACTTGGAATTACACTGTATGAGTGCAGGAGATATCTTTATCCAAATTAGGGTTAGAGGTGCTTTTGAGTAGGTTGTCACAGGCCTTAACACCACTATTCCTGACATTCCATGTGTAAAGGATAGGAAGCTCTGGCCTTCTTGTTTGTTAGGTTTTGGGAAGAAGTTGGGGATAGGGGACACCAGGAGAGATATTCACAGCGCATCCTGTGTAGTAACTCACTGTTAAGCTGGATTCACAGATTAAAAAAGTGTAATCAGTATTCAAAACATGAATGCCTACTCCATTGCAAGTGCTTCGGACATCTCCAGCCCAAGTCAAACACCAGAAATGCACAGGTGCGTTGTTGGAAAAAAAAAAAAATAATTTATATAATATACTATATATATATTTGAAAAATAATAAGATTTGAAAAATGTATCACCAGCAGAATGTGCCAGGTGCATAGGTCGGCTCCACCAGGTGAGGGGCGTCACCTTTCATCCGTCCCACTGATGTAATTGAAAAGTACTTTCATCACACATCTCCAGGAGGGACAGATTAATCCATTGAACAGTTTTTTTTTTTTTTAGCTTAGTTAGTGTTACTAACTCGAGGGATGAGGCTCTCCTACATTACAAAGTCACTCTTCTATTCAAACAAGGGAGAAACATGTTTATGCTACCATGTTCAATCACTTGGCAGAACAGTGTTTTTGCCTTGTCTTTGGAAGTGCTTGTTGGCTTTGGGGATGACGAATTCTTGAGCAACGCTCAACGATACTCCAGCCCCGGCTCCCATCTGATGCAACACGGGTGCAACGCCAATTGTTTTCTTGCTTCTGAACTTTGCTTCTCCAAATGGTATAGCCGGTTTGCTTTGTCTGTTTGCTGCATCTGTTGTCAGCCATTCTTTGGAACAGGGGGTTAAAGTGAGAGGTGTTTTCTAGGAACGGCCATCAGGAGGGGGTAAGAGACGGCAAATTAGCAGAGGTCTGTAAAGTTAAATGATGCCAGGGGGCTCAGGCTTCGTGTTCGACAAACGTACAGATGAACAGAATGTGCAGATGGGCTGAACTGCAACCTCCTTACCAACATCCATTCCATTCCCGTGGCCTTTCCTCTTGGCTTCAACAACTGCCTATATTGTAGGCCATTGCCAAATTGCGTGGCCATCTATTTTATTGTATAGCATTGTGGAAGAACATCTTCAAGAAAGTACACCCATCCATATAGAGTACATCCTTCTGTACAGCTTTTTGTGTGTTACTGGGCGGGTAGAGTGAATGGCGCTTTGTGAGTAGTGTATGCTGCTGTACAGATGACCTCTCTTAGTCATATCCTGTCATTTGTTCGGTGAAACACTGCAGTGGCTCAATGGGTTGTTGTGTTCCTTGTAATAGTAAGCCACTGCAGCCTCCACAGGCCCCAGGGATTCACACATGGAGGGGCTCTGACATCTGCCTTGGAAGTACAAAAGGTATAGTCTTGTGTAAGTACAGTATTATCTATCAAACATGTTGATTTTAATTTCATGTCTTGTGTTGATACATAAGTCTACACTTACTTAGATTGTGAAGAAATTACCATTATTGCTAAAGCTAATTGTATTCAAAGCAAAAAAGCAAAAAAAGCAAGTGATTGACAAAACACACAATGGATACAATGTAATGCATGTGAAAGCTCTGTATAAGCGGGAATGATTTAACAAATTCTTAATATCAGAAACAGACGACCTACAGCCACCACCAATTTTTGCCAAGATCTGTAGTTTTTACATCAACATTTTTGACGTCAGTATTCTTACAAGAGTAATAAATGCATTTCATAGAGTCACGTGAACAAAATACATTTTAAAAAAGTTTGTAAAAACATGGAATTAATAGGAACCCAAGTGTTACTCTAGGATGCAAGCCATTGGTTCATTGATTTTAATGTGCTTTGGGTTATACTGTATTGCTTGCATTTCCACGTGTAGCCAAGTGTCATCCTCCTGGCAACGGCAACCAGGTTTTTGGCTAAAATATTCTGGTAGTTGATAATGTTAAATAATGATAATTATGTCATTGAGCCTAAAGGTATGGAAGAGTTTAGCAACTAGGCCGTTTATCTACTTTCCCAGAGTTGGATGAACTTAGGGATATTGTTTTCCTAACTTTGACTGTAGTTTAAAGGAAGTTGCTTAATCTAGTATGCTAGCTGTTCATTTAGATATGCATTCATTTGTGCTAACACTAGTTAGTATTGACACAATTATTAAATAAAAGTATCAGAACCCGCTAACAAGTTATTTTATGACAACAAAAACAATGAGACACCCCAATCACCCAGTAAGCCCATAATCAACACCAAAAATGCCATAATATCAAAGTGAAAAATAAAATCTGCAAATTGTTTCAAATGAATTAAAACGCATAACAGAAAATAATTGATTGCGTAAGTATTCACCCCCTTTAGTCAATATGGTAGAGGCACCTTTGGCAATTACAGTATTTTCTTGATACTTATTATTCCTTTCCATGCACATACAGTGTATTGCATAAGTGTTCCCTGCCCTTGGAGTTGTTTGACTTTCTGTTGCTTTGAATAATGTGCTTTTAATTGATTAAATTGCGATTCGTTTTGAGAACAAGAAATCAAGACTTTTGCAAAATATTTTCACGAAATATAATACTAATATACTTGGATTAGAATACCATTCTGAGCAGTTTCCTTCCTGTCCTGCAACTCATTATAACTTGAACATCCATGGAGATGCTCAACGTCTGATTTGGTGTTGTTACCCATCTACAGTAAAAACCATTGCCCTTCTTTATAAGACTTTAAACAATTATACTTTGCTTGAAATTCTATACATGCATGGGAGACCTTACATAATTTCTATTTATGGGTGACAAAGGAAGTGGTAGTCATTTAAAAACAAATGTAAACCATTCTTGTAACTTATGTGATTTGTTAAGCCAAATTTGACTTCTGAATTCATTTTAGTTTGTCTTAGCATTACTTATATAACATTATTTACATTATGATTTGAATCTACATTATTTATCAACATTATTTATTCAAATCGAAATTTGTAAAAATGTGTAGAATTTCATTTACACTTTGACATTACAAAATATGGAGTGTAGATCATGTGGGGTGAATACTTATGCAATCCACTCTACAATAAGTATACAGACATGCTGGTAGATTATTGTTTGGATTGAGTCCATGGTGACATTTTCCCTGAATGCATTCAGATGGCTTATGAAGTGCCACTGAGAAAACCTCTCACAGAATTGTTGAAAACAAGTGTAAAAAAGAAAAAAAGAAAATAGATTTTCTGTAACTTGTATCAACTCTTATTCTCCCCACTCGCATGTCTTAAAACCAGTTTTTAGAAAACAGTGGCTTATTTTAAACCCTGAACTAATCCCTATCTTTGAAGATCTGCCTCTTTTTGTTTACAAACGGGGGAAAAACTTGAGACCTTTTGGTCCATGCTGATTTTGTGCACAGTGCAATAACATTTACAAAACTACCATTTTTTTTCACCCTCACACAAACAAAGTATTTCCCATGTAGAGTGTCATTACATGTGCCTCTACACGTCGTGAACATGCTGTTGTATGTTGTCCATGTGGTTTAGCTTATGTTGGCAAAACGTCCGGAAATCAACATATAATTGAACCTAAAAGTACAATACGTAGGAATGACCGAGACTACCCTGTAGCTGTACATTTCAATTATGCAGAACATTATCGCTTCCTCTCCCCCAACTTTACGTTTTTGTGGCATTGAACAAGTCAGCTTACCACGTAGAGGGGGCAATCATGACTTGTTGGTAAAAAGGCGTCATGCTTTTTGGATCGTCACTTTACAGACCTTGGCATCCAAGGGTCTGAATGTTGAGCTACTTCTTAATGTGATGTTAGGTTTTCTGTGATATTTTTTGTCATACCGTTCAGTTTAGACTCAACTTGAAGGTACCTCCTTGGAATATTGGTGTATTTCTTTTTGTTTTGTTTCTTCATATATGTATATACACTGCTTAAAAAAATTAAGGGAACACTTAAATCACACATCGGGTCTCGATGAAGAAAATATAAACGATCTAAATCTTTATTGTACTTTGTGTAATTCGTTGAAAACAAAATGGTCAATGGAAACCAAAATCACCAACTGACTGAGGGCTGGATTCAAACTCACACCGAAAATCAAAGTAAACAGTTGAAATCACAGGCTGTTCCAACTTGCATGAATTTCATCATGGCATAATGTGACACAGTAGTGTGTATGGCCCCCACGTGCCTGTATGCACTCCCGACAACATCTGGGCATGCTCCTGATGAGACAGCGCATGTTGTCCTGGGGGATCTCCTTCCAGACCTGGATCAGGGCATCAGCGAGCTCTTGGACAGCCTGGGGGGCTAGTTGGCAGCGTCGGATTCACCCATACATAGCATCCCAGCGCTTCTCAATTGGATTCAGGTCTGGGGAACGTGAGGGCCAGTCAATGGCATCAATGCCTCCGTCATCCAGGAACTGCCTACACACTCTGGCCACATGAGGCTGGGCATTTTCCTGCACCAGGAGGAACCCAGGGCCCACTGCACCAGCGTAAGGTCTGACGATGGGTCCGAGGATTTCATCCCGGTACCTAACAGCAGTCAGGGTACCATTGGCTAGCACGTGGAGGTCTGTGGGACCCTCCAAGGATATGCCTCCCGAGACCATCACTGACCCACCACCAAATCGGTCATGCTGGATGATGTTGCAGCAGCAGCATAACATTCACCACAGCATCTCTAGACTCTCATTTCTGTCACATGTGCTCAGTGTGAACCTGCTCTCATCTATGAAGACAATGGGACACCAATGGCGGACCTACCAATTCTGGTGTTTTCTGGCGAATGCCAATCGAGCTGCACAGTGTTGAGCTGTGAGCACAGGTCCCACTAGAGGATGTCGGGCCCTCATGCCACCCTCATGGAGTCTGTTTCTGACAGTTTGGTCAGAAACATGCACACCAGTAGCCCGCTGGAGGTCATTTTTTAGGGCTCTGGCAGTGCTCTTCCTGTTCCTCCTCGCACAAAGGAGCAGATACCAATCCTGCTGCTGGGTTGATGCCCTTCTACGACCCAGTCCAGCTCTCCTCGTGTAACGGCCTGTGTCCTGTTATCTCCTCCATGCTCTTGAGATTGTACTGGGAGACACAGCAAACCTTCTTGCGACAGCACATATGGATATGTCATCCTGGAGGGGCTGGACTACCTGTGCAACCTGAATATACCTCATGTTAGCAGTAGTGACAAGGACACTAGCAAAACGCAAAACTGGAGAAGAATCAGTCAGGAAGGATTAGGTGAGAGCAATTGTCTGTGGCCACCACCAGCAGAACCGTTTTTGGGGGTTGTTTTGCTGTTGCCTCTCCAGTGCTCATGTTGTCACTTTTATTTGCACCAAAACATGTGACATTGATTCACAATCACTTAGGCTTCCTAACTGGACAGACTGATATCCCTGAAGTTTAATAGGCTTGGTGTTATACTGTACTGTGATGATTACGTGTTCCGTTAATTCTTTTGAGCAGTATATATTTTTTTCTAATCCCGCCTCCTCTTTTTTCTTGTCCAGGGACAGATTTTAGGAGACAGTTTTCTAAGTTCCTACTAGATTTGTATGGGATATTGATAATATTATTAGTCTTGACATGGTAGCGTGGCTTCATCTTTATTTTTATTGTTCTTTACTATGTCTATGGGCAATTTAAGCTAAGTGTAATGCACATTTTCTATTTTTCATATGACACCATTATGTGATCATGTATGATTCTTGATTCAGTGAGTGACGTCTATCTTGAGTGAGACCCAATGTCCACGTTAGCCAACCTACGTATATAAGATGGCCTTTTCTTCTGTTTGGTAAAATAACCTGACGAAGGTCCTTGGACCAAAACGTTGTTCCTATGAAATCCTTTCGATATTGCAAGTTACGTAGACAGTGTGCAGGACAAAAAAATATTTTTTGTTCTGCTTGAAATTTTTCCATTGCCAATCACAGTTAATTTTATCTATGGTAATAACAGTTCCTGGACCAGTGGAGGCAAAATAGTCCCATAACATCAATTATCCATCAACGTGTTTTACAGTAGTTCAGTTATTTAGTTCTTGAATATATGTTGGTGTTAACATTCGCTCCAGTGTACTTGTTGACAAAAGGAGAATTCAACAGACTTGAATTCATTTGTTGTAAATGTCAGCTTTGTTACTAACCTACTAACTAGATAACTGTTCATTTTGTCTTAACCAGCCTAATGTCACTGATCTCTGCATTAGCCTCAGAATATTGCAGGTCAAATTGGTGAAGCAAAAAGTAATTGTGGGTGAAGGGACTATAGGTTTGCGAGAGGAATGTAGTTGGGAACTTTTTAGTTGCTGTGCTTCACCCATTCACAGAGGGAAATTAAGCCACTGACTGCAAAACATTTATAAAGAGCTATTTATAAAGAACCTAAATATGGCATTACCCAGAACATTATTCATTAGCACAACTTGTAAGAAAACATTTATTGTTCCCTGCAGATGGGCAACAACTTCATTGTAATTTTATGGGATATTTGCATAAAAAAAGCTTTAATTTTTCCAGATCCACTTGACAGGTACAGTAGCGTTTCACAGATTCAGTGTGTGTAGATGTGCCAGGCCTGTGAACACAGTGTACTGTCCCTTTGTGTCCTCCTGGCTGGCTTCACGGCCCTGTGCCTTGTGTGATGTTGAGGACAGAATGGCTAGGGGCGGGAGGGCCGTCTGCGCTCCACCCCGTCCAAGGCCCAGCCACCTGGCCGCTCAGGGGGGGACTGCACGGAGGAAGCAGGTCAGCGGGAAAGGAGAGTCTCTCCTCTATCTTTGTCCTGAGTTCTCCCTCACATTCTTGGCTCATCTTTCATCTCTCTTTGTCACTCTGTCCTACACTTTATCGCTTCCTCTCCCCCATTTCTCACTCTGTTCAAAGCAGAGTATACATTGTACATTGAACTTCTAAAATCATAACTTTGATGTAATCACATGTACCTTTACATTTGACATGTCCATCCACAGCCCTATGATGTTAGTGCTTTCATTACATTGCTTAGTTGATACTTCCCTGCCTTTCTCATTCTCTTTGTAAGTAGAAAATTCTGTGTCATATTTTTTGTGTTCTTGCAACGGAAAATACAACATTGAAATAAATAGGACTGAAAATGCTTTTTAATAATCTAAATGATATATGAAACGTGTGAAACGCCTGTCATACAAAAACGCCTTACAAATGCTGTTTTATATTTTCATACATACATATATATTTTGTAACAGGGAGAGACACAGGGAAAAGATAGAGGATGTATTCAAGGCCCTGGTTTTATTAACAAAAACTGAATGGTGAGGGGAGGAGGTGAGAGAGAAATTAAAACCAAAGGACAAACCTCTTTTCTGGGGAGGCGGTGTCAACTCCCACTTGGGGGCATTGACGTGACACTGATTCATGGGGTGCGAGCACGTTCGCGCCGGTATTAGTACAGCTGCTTAGCCTAGCTAACTATGATTACACATGACAACAATTTGTTAGCAAGTGGATGACAATTCAATTATTCAATACAATTATGGAGTCATAAGTTACAGAAGAAAATGATTAGACAACAAAAAGCTTTATAAAGTTAGGCTGTTGTTGAATCTGAATGCATTTCGGAATATATGTCCTGCAGCCATGTTTGGCATGGCTAACACTGCTTTTCACGTTCCCTCTCCTCGGTCAGAATGTTCTCTCTTTATTTACACAAATGGCCATTGAGCCGACGTTAAAGGATAACGTTATGTAGTTGTGCTCAGGTTAAAATTGTATCAGTAAAGTTTTTAAAAACATGCATTTCAAATATTCAGATATTCGAGGCAAAAGTAAGATAGTATTCAAATAACAGAATCATGTCTAATGCAGAGCCCTAGTTTTGGTCTCACATGCTCACTACTGAGTGTTAATAGCCTATTGGCAGTAACCCTTGCCAAATTGCATCATAGGCACCCTCACACTACACAAGCCACAACCAAAGTAATCATCAGCACATCCGATCCGGTCCAGGAGAACCAATCAGCAGTTAACGATAAGTAAACTTATAAGAATGTTGACACAATCTTGTAGTTTTTGCCTGGCGTTACTCTCTTGTACTTGAAATTTCTTGTCTGTCTCTCTCTTCCCCACACACCCTCGTCAGAGATGTTGGTGTAGCCCTGCCAGAGTGGAGACAAATACACCTAACTACTGGTGAACATCTGAGAAATAGAATAATTTGCCTCAGACTAGGGCCAGTTGCACGCCCGCCAACAATGGTCTAAACACACACACACACATTCACTGCTTCAGTGACTGAAGGTGTGTGTGTTTGTTTCTGTGTCTGTTGAGGCACCCCATCATTAACACATCTTTCAACAGCAAGTGGGCCTCTCCAGAGTCCCTGCATTACTTTGCATCTTAACATGTATTATATCGCCTCTCCTGAGTACACTTTTTTTCTCTCTCTCTTTCACAAACAGACCATTTCTGTTTTTGCCCCTTAATTATTTTCAAGCTCTTCTGGAGGGGTCAACACATGGCATAGAGGTCAAACTGTGAGGCCAGGTGAAAATAAACTTGCCATATTGTGCTCGCCCCTTTCTCTTCCCTCTGCTGCTTCTCTCCTCAGGTCCTCGGGGCTGGTAATGGAGATTTGAGGCGCCCCCGCTGCTCAAGCCACCTGTGACATTATCTCTTGGCTCCTCAGTCAAGGTGTGCTGTGGCATCTTTCCTTCAGTGGCTCTCTGCAAAGAGACATTTTCACTGCTTAAAGGATTCAAGGTTATGAGGCTATTGGATGAGATTTGGCACAAGGTGCCATATGCATGATTGAAATATGCAGACCCTAGGAAGCTGCTTAGGTGTAGTATATCAAAGGCTACCTTTGAAGGTTGCCTGTAGTTCCCCTTTGCCAGTGAACCACAGATCCGATGGAAGGTCTGTCTTTCATTACGATTCATCTTCCCCATTTTCATTGCTTTGGTCTGTGCTGTGGTTACAATCATTAGAATGCATCTGGGAAAGAACAAAACATATGCCTGGAAATCTGGTTCTACTTTTTATAAGTCCCTGCGATGCCTTTTAAGAACACTTAATGATCACCCTAATCATTTATAGAATTGTGGCTACCTATTGCAAAAGGAACTACAGCAATTATTGCAACAGTTTTGACAGGAAATATCAAATTATTCATGAAGCTAATTTCGTATTCTCCCAGCTTGAAGCTTGAATTTGGTTATGCTCTTATGCTGGAAAATTTGCTGGTGTGTGAGGTGACTGCTCAGGGCCCTGAGGCTCCCAAAATACCAAATGCAGTGTTTTACTTTACTAATTCATAAAATGACCTCTGTAACATATTTTCAGATGTTAAAGTGGCAGCATTTCAAAGCGTACATTTGTTAAACATTTTCCGCATTGTCTCATGTGGGACTACAGTGTAACCTCAAATAGTCCATCACCTAGTATTCGTTTGGTTATCAGGGTCAGAGACTTGACAGACACATCCCAACCAAATGTGTCTCAAAAGTGATTTTATAGTATCCCCCTGGTGCACTACTTGAGGGGCTTTCAACACATATACTACATATTTGAAAGAATACTAATGCTTATTACTGTAAATGTTCCATCTAGACGTATGTTTAAAATTTACTTTGATGATCCGGCATTGTGCAGTAGATTTAGCATGGTGAGTTAGAGGTTTATGGAGACTGCAACAGTTTGTCCTGATTAATCGTCTCTGCTTTTGTGGTGGTGGCAACAATACTTTTTAGACTAATTACCCTGTGTCAGAGAACAAGGCTGTGACTGGGGACTACTTAACTAATGAGATGAAATGCGTGATTACATCATCCATCATGCTATGTTCAGCCACGTTCACTCATGTCCTCCAGCCCCAAGCTCATTCTTAAAGGGTTGTATAAATAACAGATTTTTCTTATTTTGTGGTGCTGACATCATCTACCCTGGTGTCATGTCTAACTGTTAATCCAATGACGCACAGGATGCCTCTTCTGTCACATTGATCAATAACACCTTTGGCGTGGTGTCTTGGCAATTTCTGACCTCACAGTTTCTGACCTGTTTTCTCCTCCTAGTCTCCATTTATTTCCCAGAAACCCTCTTCTATCTTTGTCACCCAGTGTGGGAGTTACCCCCCTCTTCTAATAGATAGGCTGGACACTTTACCATCCCCAGAAGAGGTATTTGTCTCACAGCATTCACATTTATAGGACACCAATGGCAAATGTAGCAAACTATTCAATACATTTTATACACCCTTGGTGGCAATATTGACACAGTCTGAAATGTGGGTTCTGGGATAAATGTCACAGCAGACCTACAGTGGATATAAAAAGTCTACATACCCCTGTTAAAATGCCAGGTTTTTGTGATGTAAAAGAATGAGACAAAGATAAATCATGTCAGAACTTTTTCCATTTTAAATATGACCTATAATGTGAACAATTCAATTGAAAAACAAACTGAAACCTTCGAGGGGGAAAAATGAAAAATAAAAACCTTACAATAACCTGGTTGTGTAAGTGTGCACACCCTCTTATAACTGGGGACTGTGGCTGTGTTCAGAATTAACCAATCACATTCAAACTCATGTTAAATAGAAGAGTCATTACACACCTGCCATCATTTAAAGTGACTCTGATTAATCACAAATAAAGTTCAGCTGTTCTAGTAGGATTTTCCTGACATTTTCTTAGTTGCATCTCAGAGCAAAAGCCATGGTCCGCAGAGGGCTTCCAAAGCATCAGAGGGATCTCATTGTTGAAAGATATCAGTCAGGAGAAGGGTACAAAAGAATTTCCAAAGCATTAGATATACCATGGAACACAGTGGAGACAGTCATCATAAAGTGGAGAAAATATGGCACAACAGAGACATTACCAAGAACTGGACGTCCCTCCAAAATTGATGAAAAGACAAGAAAAAAACTGGTCAGGGAGGCTTCCAAGAGGCCTACAGCAACATTAAAGGAACTGCAGGAATTTCTGGCAAGTACTGGCTGTGTGCTACATGTGACAACAATCTCGTGTATTCTTCATATGAATGGGCTATGGGGTAGGGTGGCAAGACAGAAGCCTTTTCTTACAAAGAAAAACATCCAAGCCCAGCTGAAGTTTGCAAAAACAAACATCAAGTCTCCCAAAAGCACGTAGGAAAATGTGTTATGGCCTGATGAAACCAAGGTTGAACTTTTTGGCCATAATCCAAAAGGTATGTTTGGCGCAAAAACAACGCTGCACATCACCCAAAGAACACCATTCCCACAGTGAAGCATGGTGGTGGCAGCATCATGCTTTGGGGCTGTTTTTCTTCAGCTGGAACCGGGGCCTTAGTCAGGGTGGAGGGAATTATGAACAGTTCCAAATACCACAAAACCTTCAGGCGTCCGTTAGAAAGCTGAAGATGAAGTTCACCTTTCAGCATGACAACGACCCAAAGCACACATCCAAATCCACAAAAGCATGGCTTCACCAGAAGAAGATTAACGTTTTGGAATGGCCCAACCTGAGCCCAGACCTGAATCCAGTTGAACATCTGTGGGGTGATCTGAAGAGGGCTGTGCACAGGAGATGTCCTCGCAATCTGACAGATTTGGAGCACTTTTGCAAAGAAGAGTGGGCAAATATTGCCATGTCAAGATGTGCCATGCTAATAGACTCCTACACAAAATGACTGAGTGCTGTAATAAAATCAAAAGGTGCTTCAACAAAGTATTAGTTTAAGGGTGTGCACACTTATGCAACCAGGTTATTGAGTTTTTTATTTTTTATTTTTCACCCTCAAAGATTTCAGTTTGTTTCTCAATTGAATAGGTCACATTAAAGGTGGAAAGGTTCAGACATGATTTATCTTTGTCTCATTCTTTTACATCACAAGAACCTGGCATTTTAACAGGGGTGTGTAGACTTTTTATATCCACTGTAACTGTCCCAAAAACAGACAAAGGCTATGTTTCCACCAGCCCAAATCTATACCTTTTCATCCACTAATTGGTCTTTTGACCAATAACATCAGATCTTTTTCACATCAGATTGTTCCTGGGCTATTTTTACAGGAATGTGTACTCACGGACCTTGTATATCTTTGTACGTAGTGATTTTCAATATTGTAACACCGAAGACGAACCTGACAGACACGTTATACTAGAGAAACAAAAAAGTATTTTAATTGCCTTGAATCTATATAACACAATCAATTTATTTTGTGGTAGCTTTCAAAATGACATTCATATAGCAGATTTTTATCGAATGGGTGTGTCCACTTGAGCGGGTATGTGTGTCCAAACTTTTAACATGAATGGGTCTGTCCAAACTGCTACTGTACATATATAGTCATGTTATTGTCCTTTTCAAGTGTTTGTCCATGGTGCCAAAGTCAAGAGAAACCACTTACCACAACAACAGCCTGTCTAAGAGGTTATCTTAGTTCCCCACAGTATTAGTATGATTTCATACTGTGCCACTGAGGCACAAAAAGTATTACTAAGACAAATTCCATAGTAACAGAACAAGTTTTAACAGTTTCATTTTCTAAATTTCTACACAAGTTTTCGTTGTCCATATAACTACATGATTTGTTTTACTTTGCAGTCATTGGTTTTTGTTTCACATACATTTTGTGTTTTGTTTCTCATACAATAATGACTTCTGAGTCAGCGTCATTCTGTAAATATAGAATTGCCCTGAAGCAAGCTAACGCAGAAGTAATTTATTTTCTTATTGCATTTTAGTTTTAACCATAAATATGATTTTAATCCATAACCTAGTTAAGTTCGTACCTACAGGCTGTGTACAAACTTACAGTCATGAATGGAACCACAATTACTAACTTTTGGTTGCATTTCTGTTGTTATTCTTTGGTCCTTTCACTTCTATAATGTAGAATTATATTAACATTGTTTCCTTTGAAATCTCTGGGAGCCTAAGTCTCCCCATAGCCTCTCTTGTAGGATGAGGAAAAGCATTTCATTCGCTCAGCTCTTTACAGACCTGGGTTTCTGTACTGGCCAGTGTTTGTTATTAGCCATTCTAATGACTTATACATTTGATAGGAGACCTCTTGCCAAGTTTCCTGGTTGGCGGCCTGAGCCCTTCTCCACTGGGACCAACTACAGCTTCCTGCTCGTGTTGATTAAACTTTCATAATGGCATTGAACTGCGCCGTGCCCCAGAGGTTCTCTCACTGCCACTCTCTCACAGTGTTTACCCAAGTGAAAGAGGAGAGGGTATCTGATGTACACCAAATGAGACTGCTGGAGGCAAAACAGTGCCACCACCATTTTTATATAAACACCAACTACAGCACGGTTTGCTCTGTAAAAAAGAAAAAAAAAAGCTGTAAAGACTGTAAAGCTGAAGCTGATTAGTGTGGCAATTTATCTTCGCACTGTCAGTTCAGGCTTAGGGCCATGGTATTTGACTTTTTAATGGCAGTCTCGTACACACACTTGCACATCCTCCAATTAAATGCTCATCTTCAACTGTACTGTAGTCACTCTGAGCTTTGATTGCCATATTTTTAAAATATTGCGTCTTTAAAATCACTCCTGAATTATTTTGCATCTCTTCTGAAACCTAAGGGTTGTCAATCACATCTGATTCAGTGGTCCTGGTTCCTTTGAAAAAATAAGTCTCCTACCAAATACAACAAAACGGTACAGGAAACTCGTGGTCAGAGCAGAGTTGGACTTGAGATGTGGACTGACCTGTAGCTTTGTTTTTTACAGTTAGCAACCCCACGTCAGGTCATATTGAAAGTTCCCCACCCTCTATAATTAGCCTGAATGTGCCAGTTGCAATATGGCTAAGGTAAAAGCAAGGCTGTTCTAGCATCTAAGCCTGCGCTCGCGGCCCTCTGTTGAGCGCTTAATAGTGCGCTGTCAAACACAAGGGCCATTACATACGGATACCGGGGGTTGTAAATTCCAACTCCCTGGATGACAGCCTGCCTTGCGTCGACAAGGCACTGGCCCTTCTGTTGTCAGAGCCATTAGCATGGAAAAAGGCGAAGGGATAGAGAACTCAGTCACTCGCTGCACTACCTACCAAACAGCCAGTGGAGTTTCTCTCTATGGCTGCACAGTGCAGCTCAGATGCCTCTCACAGATGGAGTTTGGGCGCTCCCAAAGCGCAGCAGTCTGCTTCAATTGGGCTGTTTTTATGAGTGCAGGCGCTCATGCTAATTGCGCTTGCTGCCATGTCCTGTGATGCTGGTGTTCATAGACCGGTGTTAGAATGCTAACTGTCAGGCCACACCTGCTAACGCTGCCTGTCTTGTCACTTCCTGTGTTGGAACTGCTTATCAATATGCTTGGGTTATTTGTTTTGGTTAGGCATAACATTTCATGCCATGGGTTAGCCTACATTGACTGCTTGGAGATTTTTTTTTGTCGCTTTATGTGCTTTCAATAACAGGAACATAAAATATTCTCTTATAATTGTACATTTATTAAAAGTGAACAAAAAGACAGGTAAAAGTAAATATTAAACATTAACTATGGTATAGTGATCCCTTTTACCTTTGGTATGAGACTTCTTAGCAGCATTGTAGTGGGATGGTACTGTAACAGCCTTTATTCTGCTGAATTTCCACATTCACTCTCCACAATTCACTCTTCTGTCTAAATGGTGATGAATCTCTGCATTTTTTCCCTGCTCCTTTCAATCTTCCTGTAGTGATCTTACAAAGACTAGCACAACAAACTAGCTATCCTTGCTTACAGTTCAATCAAACACTCAGCAATAACATTCTTCTTGTAGCACAATGGGAGTGTTGGAGTATACAGTACGCTCTTTTTCCAATACAGGCATTCTGCATTTCTGCATATGGATATTTACATCTTGTAATTATTAAAGATGTACAGTTGTGCTTAAAAGTTTGCATACCCTTGGAGAATTGGTAATATATGTACCATTTGTAAAGAAAACATGAGTGAGCAGGCAAAACACGTCTTTTATTCCTTATGGGATTCAAATTTAACTGTTGGTCATAACAATGTCACAATCATAAAACAAAACATGGCAACAAAGAAAGAAATGAACTGACCCCTGTTGAAAAGTCTGCATACCCTTAGTTCTTAATACTGTGTATTGCCCCCTTTAGCATCAATGATAGCGTGCAGTCTTTTGAAATATTCGTCTATGAGGCCCCAAATTCTTGCAGGTGGTACAGCTGGCCATTTGTCTTGGCAAAATGCCTCCAGGTCATGCAAAGTCTTTGGTCGTCTTGCATGAACCGTACGTTTGAGATCTCCCCAGAGTGGCTCAATGAAATTAAGGTCAGGAGACTGTGATGGCCACGCCTAACCTTTTTCCTCCGTAACCACTGTAGGGTCAACTTGGCCTTGTGCCTTTAGGGTCACTGTTGTGCTAGAAAGTCCAAGAGCGTCCCATGCGCAGCTTTCGTGCAGAAGAATGCAAATTGTCTGCCAGTATTTTCTGATAACATGCTGCATTCATCTTGCCATCAATTTTCACAAGATTCCCCGTGCCTTTAGAGCTCACACACCCCCAAAACATCAGTGAGCCACCACCGTGCTTCACAGTGGGGATGGTATTCTGTTCACTATAGGCCTTGTTGACACGTCTCCAAACATAGCACTAATGGTTGTGACCACAAAGCTCTATTTTGGTCTCATCACTCCAAATTACAGTGCGCCAGAGGCTGTGAGGCGTGACAAGGTGTTGTCGGGTAAATTGTAACTGGGCTTTTTTGTGGCATTGGCGCAGTAAAGGCTTCTTTCTGGCAACTCGACCATGCAGCTCATTTTTGTTCAAGTATCGTCACATTGTGCTCCTTGAAACAACCACACCGTCTTTTTCCAGAGCAGCCTGTATTTTTTTCTGAGGTTACCTGTGGGTTTTTCTTTGTATCCCGAACAATTCTTCTGGCAGTTTTGGCTGAAATCTTTCTTGGTCTACCTGACCTTGGCTTGGTATCAAGAGATCTCTGAATTTTCCACTTCTTAATAAGTGATTGAACAGTACTGACTGGCATTTGCAAGGCTTTGGATATCTTTTTATGTCATTTTCCATCTTTATAAAGTTCCATTACCTTGTTACGCAGGTCTTTTGACAGTTCTTTTCTGCTCCCCATGGCTCAGTATCTAGCCTGCTCAGTGCATCCACGTTAGAGCTAACAAACTCATTGACTATTTATACACAGACACTAATTGCAATTTAAAAAGCCACAGGTGTGGTAAATTCACCTTTAATTGCCATTTTCACCTGTGTCTGTCACCATGTGTCTGTAACAAGGTCAAACATTCAAGGGTATGTAAACTTTTCATCAGGGCCATTTGGGTGATTTCTGTTATCATTATGATTTAAAAAGGAGCCAAACAACTATGTGATAATAAATGGCTTCACATGATCACTATCATTAAATAAAAGATAGTTTTTTTTTGCATGATCAGTCATATTTTCAAAATCAATGCCAAAATTTCACAATTTCTGCCAGGGTATGCAAACTTATGATAGCAACTGTATATATTGTGCTCTCCAGGTTTATGTGAGAAATTGCAAAGGAGAATCTTGTATGTCAATACTTAAAATGGGAAGATGGCAAAAAACAAGGAGAAAAGGGAGACACCGGTGACTGAAATAAGTGCAAAATGTTTCTTCAACTTTTTCTTATTAATCATTGATAAAGTGTTTTTGTATCATGAATTTAAGTAGGCTACTGGTAGCCATGTCTACAATATGGTCATATGCAGCAGCAATTATTTCTTCATTGCGAATTCACATAAAATTTATATATTTTCTTCGTATCATTCCCACAAAGAGAAAATGTTGCTGTTTAAACATTTAGAGAAACTGTTCATGTCACATCTCTAGCTGTCGTCCTTTTGAAATCACCCCTCCTCCCAGGTCTTTCAAAGTTAATTTCCGTCAGTCTATTAGGCCTTTCTCAGCCCCATAATGACTCCCAGTGCTCTGGGATAGGGGGTAGACGATTGCAGAGATTGATAGCGGCAGTGTTTAGTCTCAATGTGGCATATAAGACGGCCTCCCTCTGTCTCAACAGTGGCAACAAAGAGCTTACGCATTCTGATTCCTTGCAGAAACTGTGATTGCTCTCATTTGGGGAGGAGATGGAAGGGGAAAGGAGACATATTACCCTTGTAGGGAAGCACAGTGTGCCTTTTACTGATCTTCTTTTGGTGGCAGTGGTGGCAGTGCATGCCACAGTTCGCTCACGGGGTCCATTTTGAAAGAGTACCTGTGCTGTATCTCTGACATGTTGAGTACAGTTTGGTAGTTTGGTCTGATGTGGTTTCAAAGTGAAGAACAAAGTGAAGAACAGATTCATTTCAGATTTTTCCCTGAGAGATATTCTGTGATCATAAAATGTAATGTACCTGTCATTAGGGCTTCATCTGTAATAGAGAATTCAGTGTTTCATGTTGCTTTTCAGTATCCTGATCTGCCTTTACCTTGATCTACAGCATTAACAGACAACACAAACAACAGTACATAGCTTTATTTTAGCTTTCTTTAATACCTCAGAAACTATGGGAAAACACTGCGTTATCCCTCTAGAAATTCAAAGAGCTTCGAAGAAGACCTTTTGAACAGTTCTGAGAGAGCGAATGCTAAATCATTTTGAAAAGAGTTCTGAGAGAGTGAATGCTAAAGAGAAGGGGCCAGAGGTGCACCAACAATGACAGCAAAACGCTCTCATCTAAGGGGAAAGTATAGAGTGAATGAGAGAAGGAGGGGTGTCTTCCCTCAGACGCCTGGCCTGTTATATTATTGATAGGATTATGAGTCAGTAACTGGTGGCTAGGCCCATTAGCGATAGCGCCAGGCCTCTGGAGACAGCTGTGCGCTGCACACCGGGCGAAGTGATTGACTTGGAAACACAATCGACTCCTAGCTGCAGCTAAGGCCAGCTAATGCCTGCCATTATTAATTAGAATGGCTAAAAGGGTCAATCAGTGATGAACCTTTGGGCTGCTCTGACTTTTGGCTGAAGGTTGCAGGTTTCAATACAACTAGGTCACAGGATCAAAGTGGAAAAAAAGCACTGTGAATCTCTTGATTTGTTGACTCTATTTTAGCGTACACAAAGAAATGTGTAAAGAAAAGACATGGTTTGTAGAGTATGTGGGTGTTGTTTATTGTGATATATTGTGGTATATATATTTTTTCTTGCTTACAACAACTTCTTCTAAATTGCTCCAGTGAGTCAGACAGATGGTTGAGTTTCCATGTTCAGCTCTGTATCAAAGTGCCTGCACAGCAGGCAACTTCTCTGCCACCACCTTCTCCCAGCCTCAAAGATCGTTTGTGCTCAGTAACACATATCATGGTAAACAGCAGAACTATGCACAAAATCATTTTTGACAGCTCCCATTTCAAATGTAGCTTCTGGTCTATGAGCTCAGTTCAGTTTGACACCTTGGGGTGCATCACAATGTGCGGCCACATCTCCTTGCCTCCTGTCCTTTATCTGAATCTGAAAATGTAGTAGATGAAAGAACGATTATATGTTGGACAATCACTGAGGGTTTGTTTTCAACTGTCCGGTTCTTCCACATGAATTAACATTAAAGTGGCTTCTTCTCAGCGCCTTCTTTCATTTAAACTGAGATGCACCACCATGTTGATAGAAATGGACCCCTGAAATTATAAAATGTTTGTATAGCTTCTCTATGGGTTAGCCTAGCTGTATGAAAGTTGGCCATTTCATTTATTGAATAAACCTATGCTGTATGTGGATTAAAGGTTGTATGCTGTACAACCCCATTTCCCAAAAAGTTGGGACGCTGTGTAAAATGTAAAGAAAAACAGAATGCAAAGATGTGCAAATCATTTAAATCCTACATTCAACAGAAAATAGTACAAAGACAACCTATCAAATGTTGGAACTGAATGTTTCTTGAAAAATATGCCCACTTTGAATTTGATGGCAGCAACACATTTCAAAAAGCTGGGACAGGGGCAACAAAAGACTGGAAAAGTTGTCTAATGCTAAATAAAGAAACCTGGTGGAACATCTCACAACTAATTAGGTTAATTGGCAACAGGTCAGTAACAGGATTTTGCATAAAAAGAGCACCCCATAGAGGATGAGTCTTTCAGATGTAAAGATGGGATGGGTTCACCACTCTGTGAAAGGCTGTGCAGGCAAATAGTGCCAAAATTTGATAACCAATGTATGTGAATACAGTACGTCGCTGCATCCACAAATGCAAGTTAAAACTCTACCATGTAAAGAAGAAACCATATATACACAAGATCCAGAAATGCCACCGCCTTCTCTGGGTCCGAGCTCATTTAAGATGGACTGAGGCGAAGTGGAAAACTGTCCTGAGGCCTGACGAATAAAAATTAGAAATTTGGCAGGACAATGCCAAACCACATTCTGCACATATTATAACAGCGTGTCTCTGTAGTAAAAGAGTCTGGGTGCTAAATTGGTCTGCCTGCTGTCCGGACCTGTCACCCACTGAAAACATTTGGTGCGTTAAGAAACGAAAAATACAGCAAAGAAGACCCCGAAATGTTGAGCAGCTGCAATCCTATACCAAGCAAGAATGGGAAAACATTTCACTATTTAAACTACAGCAGTTGGTCTCCTCAGTCCCTAAACACTTAAAGAGTATTGTTTAAAGAAGATGTGATGCAACACAGTGGTAAACATGTCCCTGTCCGAACTTTTTTGAAACATGTTGCTGACATCAAATTCAAAATGGGTATGTATTTTTTCAAAAACAATAACATTTCTCAGTTTCAACATTTGATATGTTGTCTTTGTACTATTTTCAATTAAATATAGGAATAAATGGTTTTGCACATCATTGAATTCTGTTTTTATTTGCATTTTACGCAGTGTCCTTTTTTGAAACATGGTTGTAAATTAGAATATCACTTTTTTGTTTTGATTAAACAGGATCCATAGACAACAAATTGCACTTATTATAAATTAGCTTTCTAATTTGGCTACATAATTTAATTAGTGGTTGGCAGCTAAGATAATGCATGTTGCTTTTATGCTTTTTTATATGAAGAAAGTCAATCTTCCAATGTTGTACTTTCTGATATCACACTTTGGGAGTAGTTTGTTAAAATCAAAGTCTTGAGCAGTGCATCAAGCAGTGCTTGATGCAGAAGCTCCAAGCTTGTTATGGCCACAGAGTTCTTATGTAGACTTCCTAGGTAGAAAGCAAATACAAGGATGGTACATCAGTTTTTATCTAATGGAAATCACATAATGCTGGGCTGTCAGGAACTCCATTATTCCTCATAGAAAATCTGTCTGAAAATGTCTGCATTTTATCTCAATCGTCCTTATAAAAATAAAAAATGTCCACAAAGAGAATGAGTGGTTTACACATCAGAGGAAGCATCTGGTTGTAATCATACAGTGGTCACATTTAATGTTTCTAAAGGTCAAAACTCAGCATGAAATCATCCCACTGGGCATAATCTGGTGGAATCTACATGTAAAATATTTAATTTCTTAAAATTATTCATTGTTTCCACAGTGAAATTTCAACATAGACAAACCTATAAAAATGTAAACTTTTAAATGCCAGATCTCAAGTCCTGATCTCCTTTCGGAACTATCAGAAGATGATAGGCCACCCCCCAGAGGCTGACACTTCTCCAGATTTGTGTCAAGGTTCCTTCCTTTCTGGTCACTACAGTTTTTCTTAGCCATTGTTTTTCAACGTCTTATGTCTTCCTCTGGCGTTTAGATTAGATTACAGTACAACAAAATGCAGTGAGAATCTAACCAGAAGTGCAAATAGATGAGGGCAGAAAATGTACAAGTATAAAGTATAATGCAGGGTCGTCAGTAGCATTTCATGGACGGGGGGGGAGGCTAAGCCTCGTTTTCGGGGGTCTGGGCATACTCCCAAAAACATCTTTTCATCATGTATTTTTAGAGTAAGAACGGGTGTAAAATCTATCCAAATTGTTATTTTTGACTAAAAGTATACCTGTCTCATAGTTTGTGGTAGACACTAATCTAATATGACTTAAATTCTATCCAAATAAAGAAATTAAAGTCCACTCTGTCATCATTCATCCAACACCAACAAAAGGCACAAAAAATTCTGTACTATGTAGCCAAAATACTTTTGTCAACTATTGTTCATAGTAAATGAACATCTACATACAGTACCTGAATTATTCTGAATAATTTCAAAACAGATTTAGTCATTAGCCCATTCATCTCGGAATGGAGTCATTAAAAAAATTATCATAATTAAAAAAAGAAACATTTAATAACCGGATCTCCCTTCCTCTGAACAGAATATATTACAATACGTTAACTACAAACCCAAACAAACATGAATCTGTGAAACACGCACAGTTTTGCAACTGTAGTCTGTTGAAACCGAAGAATTGAACATAACTTATCTGGATCCCCCTATTATCGGCATATCCAACAGCAATTTTGAAAAACATCTTCTCGTACTGAGTAATCATTTGATCAAGTTTATGATGATTATTAGTGACATACAAATGTTAGCAAGCATGTCATTAATGGGAAAATAATATTTTCAGTATGATTATTGACTAAATAATCATACTGAAAACCTTTTTAGTCGAGGTCAGTCTCCTGACCTTGACTAAAAAATTCGACCCCCTACTACCGCCCACCGTCCCCAATTATTGGCCACTTTATTATTATGTTTAATTACATTATAATTGCTTTTTATTTGTATTACAAATGACAGAGCTTAGTCTTCTCTAAAGTGTCTACTAGAAAGTTGTAGCTAGCTTGCTTGCCTTCTGGTAAAGAAAAAAATAACTGATCACTTTGATATTACATGACATCTGGTCTGTCGTGCAAGTCGAATTTCATGAACTGCAACTTGTCTAAACAATTCCATATATGACAGTTTTCTCAAAAAATGTTTTAACCACCATAGATTTCTATTAAAAATGGTGGTGGCGTAGCTGAAAGATTATATTGATTAGCAAAACGTACTGATGCTTTCCAGTGCATTTACATTTTAAACTTGAAAGGATTTACTTCTTGGACCACAAGAAGTGGCCGATAAATGGGGGTGGCCGATAGTAAGGAGACATTAGCTACTATTTAAAGAAGAGAGCTCGCCTCAGATCAGTGAGTTATGTTCAAAGCATCCAACTCAACCAAACATGCTGCCAAATGAACACAATTCTATGCAATTTCTATAAGTTTAGATGCAATGGATTGGTTGATGAAAAAAATAAATCACAGAGAAAATTTATTGACTGATATATTGATTTTTTTGGGGGGCTAAAGCCCCCCTAAAATAGGCCTAGCGACGTCCCTGGTATGATGTATGTTACAAGTGGAATGTATAGATGGGCAATGAGGGCAAATACAGTGCAAATGGCAATTCTAAATGAGCAATGAAGGCAAATAGGTGAGGGCAGAATATTTATTATTTATATTTAAGTATTAAGCATATGTATGTACAAGTGGGAAATATATAGTTGTGAATAGTTGTGCAATGAGGCAAATGCAAGTACTAATGGAAATTCTGACTGTCCAAAAAAATGCAATGGCAATTCTAAATGTGCAGTGCAGGCAAATTGAAAGTGCAAGGTGGCATGTGCAATGGAAATGCAGGTACAGCAGCAATGTGGTTCCCAAGGTAGACACATGCATGTAACAACTGAGAACGTACTTATTGTTCTTTGCAAGGCAGTGTCAGAGTCCAGTAGTACAAGGGAGTAGTTTGAGGATGGATATCTAATTCAGTGTATTTTTTTTTTTTTACATTTATTGAGAAAGTGGTCATACTAAAGGCTAGGCAGCACCTCTTACTTTAAATTATATTTACTGTTTTAACCAAACTCAGCCCTTATTAGGGCTGAAATGACAGAATATCCACTTCAGTACTAAATAGGATGAATATTTATTTTTGCCGGACCATGTAAGCAGAGCTGGCCAAGAAGAGCAAATATCTCTTACTGAGTGAGTGAGTGACTAACTACCCCTTGTTAAATAGCGTAGTGGTTAGAGACGCAGATTTCCATGTGAGCGACTGTTGTTCGATCCGTGCCTCCGACAGAACGAAGTATACATTAGGATTTGTTCAGGATAGACAAAAACTGCTGGCTTTAAGCTTCAGTAGCAGCTTTATATAGTAAGTTTATTACTATATAAAGTGGATTTTCGAAGTACGCATCCGTGCATGCTAGTAGTTAATATTGGGTGGCTTCTGTCACTTTGGTGATTTATGACCCTGGTGGACGTGACTTCCGGTTTGATTTGACAGGTGGGCGGGACCTGCCTGATTATTTTTTGAGACCCATTATGATGTCATCGTGGAGACAATTTTAACACCGTGACTTCAACAGTTGGATAGCAAGTCCTTGACCTACAAACAGGACAAAAACACTAGGATTTGCTAGACCATGTCATTTACAGTGACTGTGATCAGCGTGGGTGATAGCGGTTTCTACATAACGCTGCCTAGTAACTCATAGAGGCATAGATATCTATCCAAACAATTCAAGTTTGAGCTATACCACAAAATTTGCCAAAGGCATAGTACCAGGCGAATGATGGTATGCCCCATGGTACGCCCCATTCCCCACATATTTTTCTCCTGTTTGTAGGTCAAGGACTTCCGATGCTATCCAACTGTTGAATTTCTCAGGCCAACCAAGCCATTTCACAAGACTCATTTTCTTCCCTTTCTGCACTTTCTCATCCAGAACTGCTTCCACTTTAAAAGTTTTATCCTTAGCCACGATTATTTTCAGTAATTCCTGTTCATAAAAAGTTCCCAATGATCACATCACCATCGTAATCTTTCATTCTACATACAGGAGGTACCCGTGGAATGCATTCTGTTATTGTAAAATATTCATCCGTCCACCTTTTTTCATAGCCTTTGGTAAATGCCCCTCTCAGCTTTGAGAGTCTCACAGTTTCAGAACTTGTAACTTTGATTACCATTTGTACCATACAGGTTCTTGAGAACTAGTCTAACATTTTCTTCACAAACGTCAACAGGCTTCATCCTAATTGACCAATGGTAGCTATGGTTGTAACCATGAACTAAATCTTGAATAACCTCAACATAGCGATGAGTGTTGGCAGCAGTGAGATACCGCCACATTCGCGATTTAATTGTTTTATTAAATTTCTCAACAATGCTTGCTTTGACAATGTTTTATGTTGTACTTCTTCATTAACAATTCAAAATGGGAATTAAAAAAACTCCTTCCCCGTGTCCATTTGGACTTTTTGGGGTGTTTTTCCTTTTTTTAACCTCGATAGCTTTACCTCGATAGCAATTTTATTTCTCAGCACACAAATACAGGCGTATTTACTTAATACATCTATGCATGTTAACATAAATTTCATTTTATCGTTATCCACACTATAAACACTCATGTCAACCAAATCCAGCTGAAATTGTAAATTTATATGATGAACAATAACTCTATTTCTTTGAAAATGTATAGCTACAGGCCTTTGTAGTGTGTATGTATCTGGGGCCAGTAGTCATTTGCCACGCCATTTTTGAGGATCTCCCCGGTTTTCTCTAAGTACACTCTTTTCAAACTCTCTACCCACATAAGCACCAGGGTTTGACGGGTCGTAGTAAATACTTTTCATAACCTGTTCAGACATCGTAGAGCATTGGGTCAATAATGATAAGTAATACATACATCCACAGCTTCATTACTCAGCAATTTTATCACACAAACATCTGTTACATATGTAAACATACATTACAGGTCCCCAATTTTAAAGTCTCTGTTGTCAGCAGTTAAAAATTTTAGAAGTTTATACATGAAGTTGTTTAGAGCATTTGATTCAACACCGTTTGACAACAGTTGTGAAATAGAATTTGTTTAGATACATGTAAACATGACAAATGAAGTTACCCATCCTTAGAAAGCAGTCTCTGTTTTCGTCGCACCAAAACTCTACTGCGTTGCATACAGCTTCCACATTAAATTTATCCATGTATTCATCCCTATTCTCACTTAGACTCTGTCTGATGTTCGGCTCTGACTTGAGTTTGTGCAAAGGTTGTCAGGAAATAGTTCAGGGTCATACTGTTTCATTCCGTCAGTTACTTTAAACAGTACATCTACCATATTGTGTGCTCTGTTTTGGGCCCAAATAAATCACTTTTCGAAAGGTGGTCCATAAACTGGCATTAAAGACCATTTGATCAGTCACACCAGCCTTAAACACTTGGCCTTCGGACAATTCATAAAATGCAACCTTTGGTATCTCAGGGTTGAAAATGTATCCACCGTTCCGCCCATCTTCCAACTTCCACTCCTGTGCTAACATATCCTGATGTAGTTGATGAATTCGGGGTAAACTCTGCAACGGTTTCTTCGGGGCTGGCATGTTGATCAAGTCTTCGCCGTCCATTTGTAATCTCTTGCCGACTTGCTGAGCAGCGGTTAAGCTGTTAGCTTTCAACGGTGTTTCACCCAAAACGTTGATCATTGTACAATCCGCCATGGTTTGTAATGTGTACGTAAGTTTACTCAGGCAAGACTGAATGACCAACACCGGCGTCTGTGTGGTTTAAATACACAGTCCACGCCAATCACCTATCACCTCATAAAACATAAAAGTTTAACACCCACTGGTTATAAGACATCTGTTGTAGCACTTATTGGAACATCATTTGCCGGGGAATTTAGCATTGCTGAACCTTGGCGCCCTTTTGTTAAACATCAAACATTGTGCCGCTGATATAACGCTTATCAATTGCCTGGGAATTTAAGCCGGAACCCTATGACTAATTGTTAA
>JACXGI010003027.1:0-66669 GCA_016801175.1 Esox masquinongy | reverse complement strand
TGCTAAAGGGGTAGGGAGGTGCTAAAGGGGTAGGGAGGTGCTAAAGGGGTAGAGAGGTGGTAGAGTGTCAGAGAAGTAGTAGAAGGGTCAAGAAGTGTAGAGAGGTGGTAGATGGCTTTTTTGTTTTAAACACCCTTTAACGGGTCATAAACCCCACATGACAATTTCTATAAACATTTATTCAAACAAAAACATGGTCAACCTCCTTTAAAAAGACAATCCAGATCTCCCTCCTCATTGGCCGAGCACAACACCCCCCTGAACGCCCCATATACTGATGGAAAGCCTCAGGTTTCCAACCGGTTTGTAACAGGCATACTGAACTCTCAGTCTAGAGGGAGGAAAAGAGGGACACTGAGGGCGCCAACATTTTTTTTTTCCAGAGCAATGACACCCACTTCAAAGCAACAAGTGCTCTCCCCTTCAGCGAGGAGATGTCCTTGGACGGGCACTCTGTAGCTGCACACCACCCCCTCAACACACAATCCAAAGCTGATTGTTTCATATGAACTGTTGTTTTTATTGGATCATAATGGTTTGGTCCTGCATTTTAGGGCCACTCACAGAGCACCCCAAACAAAGTCTTCCATTAGAGAATGGCACGGTAACAGCAGGCTTCATAAAAGCACTCCTGAGTGCACTCTCTGATCTCTTTTCATGTCTTTGATTGTGTATGACCTCTCTGAACTTCACAAGGTCTTTACACAATGTTGAACCATCACTTTATCCATTCCTGTTCTCTAATCTCCACTACTGCGATTGTTGCTTCCATTTCCCTTTAATAACTGTTACCAGAGATGATCTCTCTGTGTGACTGAAGAAATCAATGGATGGCCTGAAAGTGGAAAGTCCTGCCTCTGTACTTTGACTGATTAAAGCCCTCACAGGTCCAGCCTTCTCTGCTGTATCTCCGGCTTCTCATTGGCCTACCAGTAGGAACGCCTTCATCACAGTACTTGTCACTAAGTGTCTGTGTGACAACAAGGTCTGTAGGTCAATGAACTGCTTGATTCTATGTGTCAGGTCATAGAAGGACAGGGGTCAGGAAGGATTCAAAACACTGTAGATATAAGTGCTGTGAATCCAGTGTCTTCGGGAAGTATTTATACCCCTAAGTTATAAACATAATTTATAATAGGTTTAATTCATTTTTTGCCATCAATTTAGACATGAAATTCCCAGTAACTCAACATTAAACTATTATTCAATTGATAAGTGTATTTATTTTTTTAGTGTGTAAAACAACTTTTTTCTTTAACTTCCAAAGGGTCTGTGAAATTAGAGAATTGTGAAGTAACGCCTCATGTAGACTCATATTCTGGTAAATAGAAATGCGGATATCACATTTCATAAGTGTTGCCATGTCTGCTATATTAACAAAATTATGCTACATTTTAAAGCCTATTTTTTAGACATATTTGCATTATTTAACACATTTGGATATTCTGGGATTGATTTCCCCTTTACAGTGTCCGAGTTTTCAAGTTGGCTTTAGCCTCGAAGGCATTTTAAGCATTATTTCTACATGCACGTTATTTTTAGCAGAGTTTGACGTCTATGTAATATATAACGTGTCACTGATGTGTCACAACAACCACCTTTTCAGTGTTCATCATGACAGGTCTACTTCAGGCTGACTAAACCCCATCCGTTAACTGTACAGACACATTCTAGACCCAGTTCCACACTAATCGTCCCTGGAAGATTGATGAAGCAGTGTGGCAGGTTCGATGGGCCCCGGTGGAGGGGTGAATTCCCAGGCCACGATCATGAATGGACACCTGGGGGATGGATGGCAGCCCTTAGCTGCTCTAATAGACACCTAGGGGATATATATTACTGCTCTGCTGCTGAGATGAATCCCTGCTGGATTGACACTGTACTCATTTGCTGGTTTTGAATGGACCCCATGGGTCGCTGGAGTCTTTGCTGTGCCTACCTAGAGCTGACAGGAGCTGGCTGCGCACCGTAACCTGAGACTCTGTCACTGTGGTCTTTCTAGGGAGAGCTGCTCTCAGTGGGCTGGAAAAGGAATAGGTGCTGGGATCTGCTGACACCGTGCGCATTTGAAGAGGCTTCCTGCACTCCGCTTTTCCACTGCCATTATTTACCTTGGTTCTCGCTTCTTTCTCCCAATCTCTTTTTTAAACGCAAGCACCGACGAACATCAGGGCAGCGGCGCAGCTGTACTTTACCCGCGGGCGGTTTGGGAGGGTCAACTCTGCTTTGAACAGAGTTTCGAAGGCAAAACCGTGTTGCCCCCAAAGTGTTGCCCCCAGCTTAATCAAGTATGCGAACAACACAACAGTGGTTGACTTGATCTCCAACGATGATGAGACAGGGAGTTAGTCAGAGCCCTAGCAAACATTGCCACTTAAAGAACTTCTCCCGTCAAGGTTGACTTCTGGGTGAATAAGGCGCGTCAACACCTCTTCAACCTCGGGCGGCTGAAGATATTCGACATGTCGTAGAGGACCCACTCAAACCTTTACAGACAAACTAGCTGGGGCGCACACTCTGGCCTTGGTCCCAGGGCTCTTCGAAAAGGGTTGGGGTCAGCCCAATACACCGCCGGAGACATGCGGCCTGCACTTCAGGACACTGGCTCCACAGAAAGGTCACAAAGGTCGTCTCGGACCTCATTCCCCCGAGCCACAGGATGTTGGCGCTGCTCCCATCTAGCAGACAGAGACAGGTCCGGATCATCAGAACCAGGAAAAGGAGCAGAGACAGGTCCAGTTTATCAGAACCAGGACAAAGGAACAGAGACGGGTCCGGATCATCAGAACCAGGACAAATGAACAGAGACGGGTCCGGATCATCGGAACCAGGACAAAGGAAGAAAGATTTCCACCATCAGGCAAACAGATTGTCAACTAACTGCTTGCTGTACCAAGTCACTTCATGTCATGTTCCCTTCATTTTTCTCTGTTCTTGAATATGTAAACAGGTAATTGTTCTCATGTGGTCTTTCTCTTTTTATTAGTTACTTTATTTAACCAACGGCATTGTCTGGAGCCTCAGACACAAGCCATTCCCTACCATCTCATCCATTCCTTTTGACCCTTACTCGATCACCCTCTACCAAACATAATGACAGTGTTACAGTATTTCATATCAGCTGGTAGGAAACTTGATTAAGTTGAGAGACAGAGAAAGAACAAATGGCGAGAGAGACCAACAGAGAGTGAGAGAGAGAGAGACAAAGAAAGTGTGAGAGAGTGTGAGTGAGAGAGTGAGAGTGGGCGAGAGAGTGGGAGAGAGTGGGAGAGTGAGAGAATGTGAGAGAGAGGGTCACCTTAAGCCATTATGTTGTGAAGCAGCGGCATAAAAACCCTTTGTGTTGCGTGACTCATCGTGGGCATCATCATCATCATCATCACCAGCGCAGAGAATGACAGCCAGTCTGAAGGAGATGACTCTGAGAAGAATGCAAACATGTCATCTAGTAGGCTTACAGTTCGCATAATGTTACTCATCATTACAGTGTTTCCGCCAAAGGGCGGTGTTTAACAAGCAGAGCGACATGCCTCAGACTGAACATGCAGTGGGAGAAGCGTTGACTCAGCCCCTCCAGTAGTCCTCGTCCTGCGTTGACATCCTCCCTCTGTTCGGCGAGCTGCTCGGGGAGACATTGACCTAGACATATGCTCTCTTTACTTCTCCCAGCTCTCCCCACTCCGCTCCGCCTTCAGTGATCTGGGACACTTACACAGGAATACTTGGTTGCCTGGAGCCAGAGGGGAGGCTCAGAGCGCGTGCCCCCCCCCCCCACCCCCCCTTCACTAAGCTCCACTTTAGGCTCTCTGCATTTTATCAAAAACATCTGGCTCTGTCAGGACCAGTTAATCACAGCTGGGTCTTCTTTATCACATGCCTCTCTCTCTGTGTTTGCTGTGTTTATTAGAGGTGTACACTGGGAATTGCGCCTAGTGTGGTCGGGTGTCTGTGGTGACGCTACTCCAGTACACTGTAGATCATAACCATCATTTTCGAATGATATGCAAATGTGAGCCTTGTCGTGAACAGACAATTGCATTGGCGCGCGTGAACTCGTGTCTTCACACGTCGCCAGAATACGGTCGAGTATCCTGGCAATTCCGGTGAGCGCTGTGAAACCTCTTGTAAATACAATTCATTCAGTCCACCGGTGCTGAACCAGTGATCCAGCTAACCCAGCATTGAGGTCTCGTCTTCTCCAGGCCTCCTGTCTGAGAGGAAACCCAGCTGGGGAAATCAGTGAATCAGCTGCTGATTGGCTCACTGATGGAGACCATTTGGAACCCATTGCTGCTGGGGGAAATTGAATTACCCTCACAATCTGTCGCCTTCTTTTTTCTCTCACCGCTACAGCTTATGTGACGTGAAGATGGAGAGCTGGTGCTGTTTTTCTGTGTCTTTGGGAGCAGGCATGCGCTCGCTGCACAGTCATTTCTCCTGGTATTTTGTTGCACATTTTTAACCTACCAGATTCACAGTGAGTTCCGATACATTGTTGCTGGCTTTAAATGGGTTTTGTGGCCTGGCCGGTCTGTCCGAAAATGATTTGGTTATTGCGGTGGAGGCTGCAGTGACAGAGGGACCTTAGTAGGATGTTGTAGAAGACCTTTTGAACTCTCTGATGTGGAGGGGATTACTCTTGGAGTTCTGTTTTTTGCTGTTACCCCCAGAAGAGGCTGATTATCTGTGTATTTTTTTGTACACAGCAAAAGCACATCCTCCACAGTGTATACAACAAGCTTCATATTCTGGACACAGACAGCGTAGGGGAGGGAGAGAGGATCTGGAGATACACTGGGCCTGATGTCAGTGTCAGTATATGAGACTACAAACGTTCACCACATCAATGAAAAGGGATGCAGTATCTGTCAAGTATGGGTAAGTTCAGTACAAACCTCCATAGTCAGGACAAATATAACAGTCAGCCCCACATTAAAGATGAAGAGCTGAGTTATCACTGGAAAAGGATCCATATGAATGTTTCATATAGAGACAAACGTCTAATTTAACCGATTCCTTTATAGTCTATTAAATCTTTTAAACCACTACTTAAACAACTACTGAAAGTACACCGATTAGCCATAACATTATGACCTCTGACAGGTGAAGTGAATAACACTGACAATCTCGTTATCATGGCACCTGTCAGTGGGTGGGATATATTAGGCAGCAAGTGAACATTCTGTCCTCAACGTTGATGTGTTAGAAGCAGGAAAAATTGGCAAGCGTAAGGCCCTGAGCGACTTTGACAAGGGCCAAATTTGTGATGGCTAAACGACTGGGTCAGAGCATCTCCAAAACTGCAGCCTGTGTGGGGCGTTCCCAGTTGCAGCGGTCGGTACCTATCAAAAGTGGTCTAAGGAAGGAAAAGTGGTGAACCGGCGACAGGGTCATGGGTGGCCAAGGCCCATTGATGCACATGGGGAGCAAAGGCTGGCCCGTGTGGTCCAATCCAACAGACGAGCTACTGTAACTCAAATTGCTGAAAAAGTTAATGCTGGTACTGATAGAAAGGTGTCAAAACACACAGTGCATTGCAATTTGTTGCGTATGGGTCTGCGTAACCGCAGACCAGTCTGGGTGCCCATGCTGACCCCTGTCACTGCCTGAAGGCACCTACAATGGGCAAATGAGCATCAGAACTAGACCTCGGAGCAATGGAAGAAAGTGGCCTGGTCTGATGAATCACTTTTTCTTTTACATCACGTGGATGGCCGGGTGCGTGTGTGTCGTTTACCTGAAGAACTTATGGTACCAGGATGCACTATGGGAAGAAGGCAAGCCGGCGGAGGCAGTGTGATGCTTTGGGCAATGTTCTGCTGGGAAACCTTGGGTCCTGCCATTCATGTGGATGTTACTTTGACATGTACCACCTACCTGAGCATTGTTGCAGACCATGTGCACCCTTTAATGGCGACGGTATTCCCTGATGGCATTGGTCTCTTTCAGCAGGATAATGCGCCCTGCCACAGAGCAAAAATGGTTCATGAATGGTTTGAGGAACACAACAACGGGTTGAAGGTGTTGACTTGGCCTCCAAATTCCCCAGATCTCAATCCAATCGAGCATCTTTGGGATGTGCTGGACAAATAAGTCCGATCCATGGAGGCCCCACCTCGCAACTTACAGGACTTAAAGGATCTGCTGCTAACGTCTTGGTGACAGTTACCACAGCACACCTTCAGAGGTCTAGTGGAGTCCATGCCTCGACGGGTCAGGGCTGTTTTGACGGCAAAAGGGGGACCTACACAATATTAGGCAGGTGGTCATAATGTTATGGCTGATCGGTGTATGTTGCCACAGATAATAACAGGCTTCAACAGCTCTAAACCCCGGGTCAGCTGCTGAAAACAGAACTCTGCTCCACGCTGTCGGAAGAACCAATTCACAGCTGGGAATACAGTTTCTATCAGTGATTACAGCGAGGCCAGTTCTCCACATCAACACCCAGGCCTGTGGTCCCCTCTTGGAACTGGTCGGCCCTGTCCCCCCACAGCCATGACGTTTACGTCTAGGGCCTCATGCCCTTGTTAGGATATATGTTTGTGTTTCACCTCATTGTGTTTCTGCTCGGGCACTTCAGGACAATTAATCAATATAAATATACAGGGCTTCACAATAAGGCTTTTATTTTCTGTGCTAATCAGACAAGTCATTAGGCAGTAATGAGCTGACTCTTTTGTTGCTCTTCTGGTTAGGGGGAAGTTGGGAGCGTGGGAAGTGAACACACACACACGCACGCACGCACACACCATTTGGCTTTCCGGTAGTCCCACTTCAATTATAGCAGCATCTCACCCGGGAAGAAGCCCACTTACCCTGCATTCACTTTATGAATAATTGATTGTTTATGCAAGTGTTTTGTTTATAAGTACACTTTTGGTCTCTGATTAATTGTTTTCTAGACATATTCATTTGCTAAATTTGATTCAGTTTTAACTTCATTATTTATTAGCCAAACACTCTGGCAATTAGGCGACACTAAGCTTTTGGAGGGTTTCTGTCAAACACAGGTTCTTTTGTGCATGAGGAAATGCTCGCGCGTGCACACACACAGACAGACAGACAGACACACACACACACACACACACACACACACACACACACACACACACACACACACACACACAGACACAGACACAGACACGGGGCATCAGGTGATAGCTCCCATCTGCTTTATGTTTCGTGGGGACTTGAAATACCACAGATAACCTGTCAGTCATGCTTTTAAGAAATACAATGCAGATTATTACAGGTTCTGTTTGGTGACATCTGAAGGGTGCTTTCTCAGTCACTCAAGAGGCGGCTCTGCATCATGACCCTATTGCCGGGCACGTTCACTTCCCTAGTCTGACTAACCATGCAAAGACTGGAAATCACACAACCAATATCGATGCCATCCTGGTCTGTGGGGGGGGCACACGTGTGTTTTTCTTAATTGGAGGAAATGAATAGCTGTGACCTTTTCGCTGCGGTTGTAATGAGAGGAACTGTGCATAATTCCTTCCTGTAACTTATTTGATCGCAGCAGCAAATTGCCCTGTAGCACCTCTAGTAGGGAATAGATTGTGACCACAGCTCAATGATGTAGAACAGTGCCTCATCTGTATACTGCACTGGTGTAAAACAATTGTTTGCGCTTCATACATTATACTTTCCTTTACAGTTCCTTGGACTGGAGCACTGGTTCCTAATGTGGTTTTTTAGCACACGTCAGCATGTACAGCGCAGGGTGGGCGTCATTAATGCTGAAGGGAGGGGCTGAGGCTTTTGGCAAGTGTCAGCTGAGGCCAGCAGAAGACATAGGGCCTACGATGAACGGTTAAATCAATAGCAGAAGAAGAAGACTAAACATGAGGAATATGATGAACCACTGAATGAATAGCAGAAGCAGAAGACTAAACATGAGGAATATAATGAACTACTAAATGAATAGCAGAAGAATTATAATGAGGAATATAATTAACCACTAAATGAATAGCAGAAGCAGAAGACTTATAATGAGGAATATAATTAACCACTAAATGAATAGCAGAATCAGAAGACTAAACATGAGGAATATAATGAACCACTAAATGAATATCACAAGCAGTAGACTAAACATGAGGAATATGGTGAACCACTAAATGAATAGCAGAAGCAGAAGACTAATAATGAGGAATATGACAAACCACTAAATGAATAGCAGAAGACTAAACATGAGGAATATGATGAACCACTAAATGAATAACAGAAGCAGAACACATTTCAGAAGTTTTCTGTAACTAGTCTTGCATTGCCAGAACAAGTCAGAACAGATAATTAGTTTCGGTGGGTATTGTTGAAATTGAGCTTGTGCATAATCTATTCTCTTCTCAACTGTTTGCAGAAAGGTAGCAACGTCACTTTCCTCTGTGTATATTCCAATACCACCCCCGCGTGCAAATTTACAGTCGAAGTTGCACAGACTTCGTAACTATAGCCATTTAAAGATGGCGGAAGTAGCCATCTGGCACGAGAGACTACTGTAAATATGGCGACAAAGTTCAATTGTAAATCAACTCTTTGGAGACAAAATCGAGTGCCCCGGTGTGGAACCCGTTTCTAGGCTGTGGAAGAGGGCCTGGACCTTCCGTGGGAGGCCTCGCATACAAGACAGCCTTGGTGTCACCCTGGGACTGGGACTGGAACAGGACAATCAGCGTTAGGCTCCTCGTGGGGAGGGTTACGAGGCCGGCTCACACAGGGGAGAGACAACGGCACCAGGCTGCTGCTGCATATGCCAAAGACGAGGCGGAATGCCAGTTTATGGGGAGACTGGCAGTGCAGTGCAGGATGTGAATCCTTGACAGAGGGAGATGAATTATTGAAGCGCTGCTGTGCGTTGTGGAGGGCTGCAGAGGGAGAGAAGGGACGCATACCAAAAAAAAATGCTAAAGATATCGACGGGTGCATAGTGTGTTTGGGTGTTTTGATTCTTTTTCTTCCTTTTTGTTCAACTGAGCTACTGTCGATTTTGTCACACAAAATCCGACATCCAAAATCCGGCCGTCTCCGGGGCTCGTTCAGGTTCGCATTTAACAATGTGCTGCCGCCGTTCTACGAAGTGGATCGAACAGTGATTCGTGGGCCAAATTGGCAATGGGGGGGGGGGGGTATTGCTGACGCCCAACGCTGAATCGAGGCAATGAATGCAAAACGGAGCCGCGGAAATTGCCGCTCCCCCGATTTGTGTTCACTCCTCCGCTTCGGGGTACTGGAGGGGCAGGCAGCGGAGAGACAACTGTCTGGAACATAAACAGCTGGCTGCCTAAATGAAGTCCTGGAAACACGCACAAACGTAGCCCACCGCCATCCATTTCAATGTTTCACTGCGAGAGCAATATTGCATTATAGTCATCACAACAACGGGGGTCTGTTCAAATGGACGCGTCTAACTGCCCTTGGCGATGTAAGGAGAAGAGTGAGCAGGAACGATGCAGTTTAATTGACTGTGCCCGGTGGACGACGGAGCAGGACGGATGCACAATGTGCTCTGTATTTGCGCTGATGAAGAAATGCGGCGAACACGCCCCCACCCCCGAACAACCCCCACTCCCCAGTGTAAGTGTGTGCTCCTTTTGTGGGGGATGACAGTTGCTGGACATCTTTTTCTTTTCCCCCGATAGGAGTGATGGGAAAAAGTAATGGATGTCTTTGTCGCGGTGTCTGTCATGTGCGATCGCGTCCCACCTTTCTGTCTGTTGCCGTAATCGCTCCATTTTGTTCGTGAAGCTAGCGGGTTGTCTTCTGATCGTTTTATGCCCCCACCTCTCCCTCTGCCTCTCTCTCTCCTTTCTCTCTCCCCTTTCCCTGACAGACCACCCTGTCGAGTGAACGTGGTGAGTACTGCAGATGCACGTCTCCCTGATTTAAAGAGGGAAAAAGATCAACTGACTGTAATTACCAAAACAGCACTACTGGCCCCACGAGTCCCATCACGGGCTGACATTTGCATATCTCCCTGCATGTACGTTTCTCTCTGCCCTTTCTAGACAATTGGTCCCCTGTGTCTCCAATGATACCCTATTTACAGTATCCTGCTCTATCTCCCGCCCGCCTTCTCTTTGTCTTCGTTCTATAACGGGCTCTGGTGCGTCTCCTCCTTCTCCGCAGAAGGAGCAGATGAACCACCTGTCCTGCATATGTTCCTGTGTTGCGTGGTTGGTACTGCCGTTTCACGCTCGGAGGAGCGCGGTGATCACCCGTTTCCACTCAAATGAAGACGGAAAATGAGCCAAGGCGCAGTCGTCGTGGTCGTCGAGGCCGTGGCGGGAGCCTATCGAGGCTCGCTTTATTCTTCTCTTTGTTTGTGCTGTGCCTGGAGTCCGGACCGGTTTACCTGCAGAGCCCAGGGACCAGGCAGGCGGACGCAAAGCACCTGGGCTTACTATGGTGCAGTCAGCTGCATCTGTTTAGAGGTACTCTGTCTTCCTCTCCCTCTCGGCAAACAGCCTCGGCAGCCTGCCTGTGTTCAGCACAGGGTAGGGTGAGGAGACAAAGCGGCAGCGGTATATCTGGGTGCCTGAAGGGAGCGTGTGCGCGTCTTGGTGTGGTGAATATGTGCGTCCTGTGAATGAAAACAAGGGCTGTCAGCATCAGTATACCCCCCCCCCCGAGGTGAGGTTGGCGCTGTTTATTAGGAGACTTTACGGTCCTCTTTCCTTTTGACCTGATGTCAGTACGAGGATCCCCGGAGGCCTTGTCACCTCTGACAGGGGGAGGCAAACCCGAGAGGGTGGGGCTCGCCTTGCCCTCAGCCCTCCCTTCCCACACGGGGCCTCTGCTGTGAAATAAAGGGTAGCGTATCTCCGAGGGAGGGAGGGAAGTAATGAAAGAGGAGGATTGAGAGGCCGCTGAGGCGGATGGAGTTGGGGGAAGGTCTCTGTGCCCTTGGCCCTTTGTACGCCGCTGCCAGGAGGCGCCAAGGGGCTAGCGGAAGAGAGCGATGCGGCTTATCATTGTTTATAATAGCCAGAATACACACTGTGCCCCCCGCCGCACACTCCTAACCAGGTGTGGAAGCTGGTGAGTGTGTGTGCCCGCCCGCTCGATTCAAGGTGTTGGTGTCTGTAAGTATGTGTGTGTGTTGGAGGGATTACAGCCGCCACCCTGCCCTGTCCTCACCGAGGCCCTTTTAGACCCCATTCTACGGTGCTAGATAGCAGATAGCCCCCTCATTGTCAAGTGGCTGGGAGCTTTCTGTTGGCTTAATTGGCTATACCTGAGGCGGGAGGCCTACGTGTAATTGTAATAAGAGAAAATGCTTCGCCTGGCTGGTTTTAGTGCCCTTATCTGTAATCTCTGGATTGATTATGATTATGGTTTTTCTGCCAGCCGAGCAAATTGTTCAGCCCCATCAACTGCACTGGAAACTGCCTCAACTCTGTCAGGACCAAATGGGGGAGCAGAGCACATTGGCAAACACATAAAACACGGAGCCATATATTGCTTATTGCAACACAAAACAGCCGAGAGGCCCCATCTATTCCCATCCAAGTCCCTGTATGTTCTCTAAGTGCTTTCTGTTCGATTGTAAGGGTCATACAGTATATTGAGATACATCAGAAAGTCCTTAGTAATAGCTTTTTATTTGTAGAGTAATGCATGTGGAAGTTGACCACCGCAAATATCCTAATGCAATACATGAACTATCCATTTTCAAAATGGAACCATATTGTGTCATGATTAAAGGTGTTGCTGTGTTGCACCAGCTTCCCCCTCAGCTCCCAGCTTAATTCGATATGTATCCTTGAGAGCAATGTGGAATCGATTGAATGCACATAAACTTTATTTGGCTAGCTGCTCAACAGGAATACCTAGCGTTGCCCGGTATTGAAAGTGATGCTCTCATTGTAGCTTTGAGTAGCTGTTTGAGCTGAGAGAACAGCTAATGGTCTGAGAAATGTCTTCAAACCTCCCGTATCACAACAGCTGAAGCTAATGTCTCTCTGCTGCAGCAACACAATGTCCAGGAGCCTAGGCAGTGAAGGGAGAAAACCCTTTCATGTGTCAGGAAGAAAGGAAGACCATGTTTGTCAGCCTAATTGCGGGTCTGTTCTGCTCTCCAAGTGGCCTGCTGAAATGGCCTAATTACTTGCTGGACCAGCTCTGGGTTCAAGGCTCAGAGACCTGCCGTGAAACGCCGGTTGGTGGATCTCTGCATTGAACTGACAGTACTGTATCTGTCTCCAGGGGGCCAGAGCAGACTATAGTACGGTGTTGGGGGATTCTCAATGGAGATACCGCAAAACAGCTGACATGCTGGTGTGGTGTATGCCAGCAGAGGATACTGTATGTGGTTGATTTACCTGGACCTCGCTGTCCATAGCCTGCCTGGTGCGGTTTTTAACCAGCTTGTAGTGTTGGCTGGATGTTCTAAATACACACAGTAAGCACCCTCGATAATGTCAGTACGCTTTGCTCTCTCCGGGTTTCATCTTGCAGCGTAACGTATCTCGAACCGACTGGGGTTTATGTGGGCTTGCTTTTGGCACCCGCCACTGAAGCAGAATATTCATCACAGTAGACAGTAGAAGCCAATACGATTGCTTGCAATACTATACGCTGTACATGTTGACATTTGCAACAGTTGTTGTTGTGCAGTTGGATGTTCCAACCGTATTGCTCACCATAGGTGTCCTACAGAGAGATGAGAGTGCCATGATAAAAACAAAGGTAGGTCCACCATGGGACTAATGGCTGAAAACAAATTGGCATGCTATTTCAAATGGTGGACTAGAAGCTATGCAGGGAATAAATTCAAACGTTTGGTGAAGGTACAACCTAAAATTATATTGTGATATTGTCAAACAATTTTGCGATACATAGTGAAAAATAATATCCTGATGTGGCTGAATTTATCCCCTCCTATCACTGGAAGATGTATTGCCGGATCTCTTGCGCTGGCTTTCCCTGAAATGTGGCGGATTCAAAGGCCCTTTGCCCCTCTTCCTCCTGAATGCCAATTAAAAGTGTTTTTCCTCAGGCAGATTTAGAGCTTCTGACAGTCACAGAGAGCTGTGGAAACCGAAGTAACTCAGGACCTACTGCAGATGGTTAGGCTTGAATTTGACAAGGGAAATGGCAACAAAGCAGGAAACAAACAACCTCGTCTGTTTGGGTGGAAAGCACCTCCTTCCAGTCCAATTTAAAATGGAGCCCTGTCGCGTACTCCCTGACTGACACACTGGCAAACCTCCAGCCAGAGCCCATTCACTGGTATAAGATATATTTGTAAAAATGCCGTACAGTATTTCAACCTATCAATCCAAAAAAATAACTATTGAGACCTGAAATCATTTCTCAAGAGGGAATCGGCAACAACAACTTGATGCTCAGCTAAGACCTCAGCTTAGGGTCTTCAGTGAGTAAGGACAAGCTGTACATGTATATACAAAGACTGGGAGACTACGGGAGGAAAGAGGCACAAAGGAGCAAGCTTAATGGCCGCAAGCTCCAACATCTCAGTGGGCTGGTTGTATCAAACAGGACCAACAGCCTAATCCGTTTTCCAGGAAGTGAGAAACCCCTTTTTGGTGAGTCAGATAAGAGAGGATTGGTTAGTGAGAGGACGAGGGCATTCTCCCAGGCCAGGCTCAATACATAAAGAGGAAGAGAGAAAACCTGAAACAGAACGATGAATGTTGTGTTTGCACTAGATTCATGTCAACATAATACCTGACTTGCCTCATTGTGGAGGGATTCTTCCTTGGTGAGTTTTGTAAATGACTGTATAGGCCACATGTTCAACACTGAGCTTATTAATCTCTTCCATGTAGAGAATATTATTGTGTATGAAAGGCCAGATATTACACTATGTAAACTTTAACACGTTTACTTCCCGTCTTTAAACTCCTGCTGGGCTCCAGTCTCCCTCTCGTTCCTGCCCTTCTCTTTTCCTTCTCCTGCTCTCTGTTCAAGACACGTCTCTGCTGTGTTTTCCCAGCCTGGGCGGCTGAATCATTTGAAAGGCACTGTAGCATTAAGGGCCCAGTGAGACGTGCCTCGTCCAGGCAAATCCCTACACAAATTAGAGTGTAGGAGCCATTATTAAAGCCAATCGCTCCTTGTAGCGCCCCTACAGTTAAATTACAACCTTTCCACTCCTGCTCATGTCTATTGCACAAAAACACACCCTTTTTTATGAGCCTTTTTCCCACCACAGCGGAGTGAAGCAATAGAGCACAGAGCTTTAAAATCAGTGTTGTTTTCCTAGATTGGGTGTGGATTAATGCTGTGTCTGGGAACTGCCATCCATGTGAGACAGGCCCTGCTAACGGCTTCCTCATGATCTGCATCAGGGTTCACTTACACAAAGAGTATTAAGTTCCCTCCATCTGAAAAGCTTTTTCCACACACAAACCTCCAAGTTGGCTTTGATGTTGAACGTATCGAAGGCCATTTCCCTACGATGCTTTGAATTCTCCTGCTTTTCAGTGCTCTTGTCTGTCAAATGGGTATGGCTGCCGAAACACGCTCCCTGCCAATCAAAATCTCAGCTCAGCTTGTGCTGCCGGTACTCACAGATTACTGCTCTACAGTGTGGTTCTGAGCTGTGTGTGTGTCTGTGTTTGTGTCTGTGTTTGTGTCTGTGTGTGTGTCTGTGTGGATGTGAGGATGTGTGTCTGTGTGGGTGTGTGTCTGTGCGTGTGTGGGTGTGTGTCTGTATGTCTGTGTGTGTGTCTGTGTGTGTGGGTGTGTGTCTGTGTGTGGGTGTGTGTCTGTGTGTGTGTCTGTGTGTCTGTGGGTGTGTGTCTGTCTGTGTGTGGGTGTGTGTCTGTGTGTGTGTCTGTGTGTGGGTGTCTGTGTGTGTGCCTGTGTGTGTGCAATGTGCTCTTGCTGTTAGATTTTTGTTTAGTCTCTCATTTATATGAGATTACAGTGAGGATCGATTTCATGCAGTTTATGTCAGAAGTTGGCTGCTGAGTTCTCTCACTAGTCAGGAAACTGTGCTCTGTGAAAAGCTGAATCCTTCCCGCCATGTTCTAATATCACATTAATTGACTATAAATTGGCACATTAATATCAGTTAATGCACTCATACTAGCTTCACTGAAACATGCAAGGGACTCTATTAGAATAAATAAAATGGATTCTTAGTTACCGCTCTGTTACACTTAATCTTCAAATCGTTGTCACCAAAATAGAATTAGAATATCAATAATAATATGAAACATTGCTAAATAGTACCTTGTTAAAAATAGATGCAGGCTTGTGAAATGCTGCTGGCTCCTGCACATCCCGTTGATTTCACAGAAATGTATTGAATCTTAATTTAGCTCTTGTGAAGTCTGAGGAACAGAGGAACATTGTTCTTCTCACCATCGTCTAACTGTCTTTTCTGTAGCCAGTCGGGCAACAGCTGGCAGCTTCACACAACTCTGCCTGTTTTACATCTCTGCCTGTTTTACCTTTCCACCTGTTTTACCTCTCTGCCTGTTTTACCTCTCCGCCTGTTTTACCTCTCCACTTGTTTTACCTCTCCACCTGTTTTACCTCTCCCCCTGTTTTACCTCTCCACCTGTTTTACCTCTCCACCTGTTTTACCTCTCTGCCTGTTTTACCTCTCCACCTGTTTTACCTTTCCACTTGTTTTACCTCTCCACCTGTTTTACCTCTCCACTTGTTTTACCTCTCCACCTGTTTTACCTCTCCACTTGTTTTACCTCTCCACCTGTTTTACCTCTCTGCCTGTTTTAACTCTCCACCTGTATTACCTCTCCACCTGTTTTTTACCACTCCACCTGTTTTACCTCTCCACCTGTATTACCTCTCCACCTGTTTTTTACCACTCCACCTGTTTTACCTCTCCACCTGTTTTTTACCTCTCCGCCTGTTTTACCTCTCTGCCTGTTTTACCTCTCTGCCTGTTTTACCTCTCCACCTGTTTTACCTCTCCGCCTGTTTTACCTCTCCGCCTGTTTTACCTCTCTGCCTGTTTTACCTCTCCACCTGTTTTACCTCTCCGCCTGTTTTACCTCTCTGCCTGTTTAACCTCTCTGCCTGTTTTTCCTCCGCCTGTTCTCCACCTCCGACTGTACTACAGCGTATTTAACAGGCAGACAGCAGGTTGCCGTATCGCCGTACACACATTAACAACAGTACGGGGTTATGATGCGGCTACAGCTTCTGTCTGATCATAGAGATGCACCCTATCTGAATTATACTACCTGCACCAAATGGTGGGGCGGGGAGGGGGTTCTGCAAGTGTTTTTATCTTCTGACTTGAACTGATTGAGGTCATCTGTTTTGAAGATGATCACAGATTATAGAGCCACTCCAGTCGACGCTCAACTGACAACATCGGGAGAACAGCCATGGTGATGTGAGCATGTAATTTGTGAGGATGGGTACTTGCATTCCAAGAAGAACCCTCCGGTCTACATATTGTGTGTAATGGCTGGATGTCAAGCAGGGGGGAGAGCAAAGCAGAGTGCCCTGAATGTTCCCACCTCCTTAATCACAGTGGTTGCATAAAATGTTTTCCCTCGACCCCCCCACCCTTGTTCAGCCTGCTCTGCTGCAGCGGAATGATGCTGGTGGAATCCAACATTAATCAGCGGCTGTTTCATAAGGCTGCGTGACCCCCTTCTTCTCCACCCGCGTGGACTACCTCCGGACTTTAATGTGGCTGCATTAGTCATTCCTGAGCTGCCCAGGCCTGCCCGTGGCAAAGTGGCCACACTGCAGGTGGAGGCGTGTGTGCCAGCCAGGCTGGGAGTGGCAGGGCCAACCTCTGAAACACAGAGCTGGGCTGTGGAGTTGGCTGGGCTGTGGTGTGTTCTGATACACTGCCTCTCCACCATACATCATCCTGACCTCCTTACTGTCCCTGTCCTCCCACAGTCCATTGCTGATTTTTTTTTTAGACGAGCTAACACTCAGGCTGCAGTATGGATTGTACACGACACTACATAGCTTGTAGGAATGGCTGGACATGCTGCTCCGGTTTAATGTTGTCTCCGAAGTGGCGATCCGAAAGTATTTTGTACGGCTATTGAAAGTCTTTTGTCTGGATATTACAAAATGCATTGTTCTATTATGTCTAGTGTTTTGATGGAGAGCAGAAAACATGATTTTAAAGATGCAAATGTAGTAAGATAAGTAGTTATCGTAGCTCTGCTTTAACTGGCTAGTACGGCAACTGCCTTATATGAAGTGATCAAACTAAGGCCAGAACAGAGAGTGCAATTTCAGCCCTTCTTTCCCCCTGCCAGACGCCTGGGAGAAGTGCTCCCTCCCCCTCTTACTTAGGAGGACGGCGAGCGCTGTATGAAGTGTAGCTGTCAGAGAGTGCGTGTGTGTTAAGGCTCTAAAGGTGGTGCTGGGCGTGAAGTGGTTTTGATGGTCCAGTATTCCACACAGAGTCAACCAAAGTTGTTTTCCAGTTCGCTGTTTTTGCCTCACCACTCTCTTTGTGTCAAAAGGGATTCCACCGAAGTAGTGGGTCATTACTGCAGAAGATAGCCTGACACCAGTGCATGTTTAATAGCCTGCTGAGAAGAACCATCACATCTGGCATCTTAACACTACGCTGTCCTACAAATGGTTATCACACTTTCTTCCAACAAAGTTTTCACTCTCTAAATATTTTATCATGATCAGTCAACAGTAAAGTAAAGCGTGGCGTTGTTGTACACTGGGCGATCCATTTATAGCTCGGATTGAGCGTCATTATTCAGCCAGTGGTCACAAACGTATCTGAGCTTGCTGCATCTATTTAGCGTAGCTGTGACTGGAGTCTGCAGTACCTTATGGTTTTACTCGATATCCCAGCATTCACCAGAACTAGTCAGAGTTCAGCCCTAGTACATCAGGGCTATCCGGCTGGTTGAGTGTTTCATACATAACCTCCTGGTAGATGTTCTCCTGTTATGAGGGCAGGCTCCTCTGTCCTCCAGTCTTTGTGGTCTTTGGTACCTCAGCTGTCTGTTAAAGAGAAAGGTTCGGTCGATGCTATCCTCTATCGTGTCCTTGAGCGATAGAACAAGGCCGTGGCCCAGATATCCCCCACGGTGATCCGGAAAATCCTCCATTACACGTCATTGGCCATTTTCCTCCCTTTTCGTTCTAGTCCCCCGTGGTGTCTCTGTGTCAGCGGTGCTAGGGAGATAGGCTGTGTGCATATACAGACCTCTCCTCACTTCCCAGATTCCGGCGAGCTCCTTGTGGGAGGCTAGACGTTAATACTGGATTGAGTGTCTCCATTTCATTATAGCAAACAGAGCCCTCCGCTCAACCTTGACGCTTTGCAGTGGCGCAAAAGTTCACCTGCGCTCCGTCGCCCGTGTGTGTACGCGCGTGTGTTTCGTCCTTAGCCTCCCTGCCTGCGTACGCGTGTATTTGTGCGTGCGCACAAATGAGTGTGCGATTTAAAGTGCACGTTAGCGCTGCTTATTATCCGCCTTGCAGATTGGGATTCGGTGGAGAAAAGATTTCCCGGTGGAGTGTGTCTCCCCCACTTCACAGAGAGTAAACACAGTAATCGGCCCTCACCCCCACTATATGACGGGTCAGAGCTGGCAGGGCCCGGTTAAACTGTGCTGCAGTACGGTGCTGCTGGCAGGCCGACGTGCGCTCCGTGTGCACTCTCCTCAATGTCATGAATTTAAAAAATAGATAATGAACCTCGAGGGCCCTTATTCAGCAGAACCGGGCTTAATAAGGAAATTGCAAAACTGTACCCTCTACACATTTTAATCACAAATAGCTCAAAATATATATCTTCTTCTTTGATTATAGCCTTCATTCCTTGCTTGACTGGTGTCCCTGAATGGCTGCTTTATGTCCGCGAGGAAATATGGAAATCGGCGTTAAAGTTTGCCCTGGCATCACTCTAAATATGTCTTATGTAGGGATATAGGTCGGCTCAAATTTTCCTGCAGCGCAGCTGTAGATCTTACTGATACTGGGCTGGCTGCTCACGCTTCTTGCAGGGTGTGAAGTGCAGTTGCGATGAACCTGGTCAATACAGGTGGCGTGCTAGCTCCGCCACACACCCCGAAAAGGAGCAGCTTTAACCGGCTCATGAATAACAATGGTGGACCGGAGAGCCAGGGGAAAACAAGGGGGGGGGGGTCACCTCTGTACAAGTAGGCCGCCATCTCCCTCCCCCCTCCCTCCCTTCGTAAGGACTGAGACTGCACCCTGACCACCACCCATAGCTGCTGGCGTCAGCAGGTCTCTGGAGGTGTCTGGTAAATACAGAGGAGGAGGTGCTGCTCCTGCTCTGCGTCCCCGGGCCTTTCCTGTTGGCAACATGGCGACAGATGTCGTATCCGGGGAGGACTTGATGAATGATTCTGTTTGTCTGAAGCGGAAATAAAGCGCACCCTGAAGGATAACAAACAGTCATCCCAGGCCGTCACAAATCTGATTAATCAAACCGCAAATGGGCTCCCCTGGAGACTGTCTGAACGACCACTGCTGAAAGGAAAGCAGCCACCGTTTATTGAACAACCATCAAAGTGCACACAATGAAATCAGCATTGCTAGTTTTAGGCCTGCTGTCCAGTCCGTACCAGGGTGTACATTCTGTTACGTCCAATAAAATGGTATAAATCACATTTCTGTACAGCTCTCATGCCATGTAGACCAATATGATTGGCAGATACTTGTTTACGAAACGTCTCCCAACCAAATTGGCGGGCGATTTAATTATTTCATTTAGTGGGATACTTCTTATCCGCCTGGTTTCTTTCAACTGTTTGTGTTGACATTAATCCTGTGTAACGATGTCACTTAGCCTCATTATGTTGTTGTTGGTGCCATTAGCCATGTTAATGTATGAAATAATGATGCTGAGAGTGGAAGGGAACCGTGCTCTGGGTCTGGCGAAGGGACGGCTCGACATGCATCGGCCATCTCCTGAGGCGATCATTAGAACAACAGCAAGGAGTCAGCGGCCATACATAACTCTAACACAACACTGAACACACATGCACGCGTGCACATAAACATGCTTAGTGGATATATACTGTTCACCTACTGGTGGTTCATATCTTGTGACCATTCATTGTCAAAGACAATGTGTTCTCTCACATGTTCGGTCAAGTGATCGTTTTTACCTTTAGGTTCCCAAAGCTCTGGGTGTCTTTCCAGTTCAAAAACTCAGAGCGTGCCATTGCAAAGTTTCAATGATGAGATCTTGACGGTCATCTCTCAATTAGCTGCTGTAGCATTGGGCTAATCTCCTGCTCATTGGAGTTTTTGGAGATGATATAGAATGTGTGAAGGCAGCACATGCCTATGTGCTCGGTGGTCTCGCACTAACGACTTAACAGGCCGTCTGAGAGGAGATCTCCCTGGGAGTTTTCTTTCCGCACAGATGGGAGAGAGGAGCAGAAGAGATGGAAGGAGAGGGATGGAGTGAGATGAGCATTGCTCTGCTCATGTATTAAAATGAATGACATAGCTCTGAATTGAGATGGGGTTTGGTTCTTTCCTGCTTTGTTTGCTTTCACAGATATATTTTGTTTGCTAAGTGATTGTCAGTGTACATTGTACAGTGTACATTGGCCTCCAGAATGCATTGGCCCCCTTGGTGAAGATAAGAAAGAAGGCTATGAAAAAGTCTCCTTGTTGTTTATCAGCTTGATCTTACAATCAAAATATGAAAGAAATCTAACCTTTAATTGGGGTAAAATTGTTCAAAGATAAAACTAGAACAAAGACTCCACACACATCAAGACAAACATCAGTGCCTGGAGTGTGCTAAACCCAATAAGATGCTAAACGGAACTTTGATTGGAATCGGTTTCTATAATTAGATGTCTTGTCTTGATGACATCAGAGGCTTTTGTCTCATAAGAATGAAATAGCTTGTTTGCATGGAGATGATGTCTAGTTGAAGTTTTACAGACTTGGTGATGCCAAGAGTCAACCAACTTTTTCACTTTTCTAACTATGATCCTTGAAGATTTGTTTACCTCTTGAACAATCCCTCACACTGTTGGGGCTAAATAAACTTAGGTCCTCTTCCAGGTAGGTTAATCCCAGCTTAAGATCATTTTAACTTCTCAAATATTGCCCTTGTAGTGGAAATGGGTATTTTCAGACATGTAGTTCTTTAATTAATAGCGATTAACTAACTTTTGAGGATCAACAAATCTCATGTTTTCTTACCTTTCCCAGTTTGGTAGATGAACTGGGGTGTTTGGCATGTGTGTCACCTCATATTTATGGCTCTTTTCCACTGCATGGCACTGGCTCAACTGGCTCAACTCTACTCGCCTCGCCTTGATTCTACCAGAAGAGTTTTTCCACCGATATGTATCGGCTCGACTAGGCTCAACACGCCTCACCTCGGGTTGTTTCCCATTGCAGATAGTACCCTGTAACCGCCCGTAGTGACATCACAGGAAAACTGCCGTGACGCCACTTTCCACGTGATACACATGGGAACAACAATTGAGGATATCATACAAATACGCCTGATACCGGCGAAAAGCCGGCATTTCCCGACTAATGTAAACCCTGCAGTGAACAGAAAAATCTATTGACTGAATTCCATCAATTTTCTTTTAAACTGACAAGCTTTGAACGTAAAGTGGCAAATCAAAAGTCAACTAAATCACAGACCCTGTTTGATAAACCAGTGGGAAAGTATAAGAATAGAATTATCGCCCTGCAGTATTAAAGATGACATAACTGTGCAATGTTCTGTTAGATTTAAGTGTATACACTTAACAACTCAACTCCAACACATTTAAAACAACCTACATAACTCCTCCATCCTGATTAAAAGGTTTAAATAATTGCATTATTAATTGCCGACTATAATACCACGCAGACTGACTCCAGAGTAGCCTACTCTACACAAGGCAGCGTTTATACTGGTAGTAGCGAGGAAGCACGCGTGAGCAGTAACTTTTGTCTTACATTGCAGACTGCAAAAATGGTTCGAAAGCTTGGTAGGCTGCTTCTGTTTGACTTGACATTAAAAATAACTCATTTTTAATCTTGGTGCTGAGCTAGTGTCTAACAGCTTAGAAGCCATGACTAAAGTTTGGAAAAACCCTGAATATGTAGGTCTATATTTGTTGGAACATCCAAATCACACCATTGAAGTTGTGGAACAATCTTTTAGGTCTTCCCTTTAGAATAAGAACATCCCCAAGGTTGTGTGATGGATGGTTGATATTTGAGAGTGGATACTACTTTGACCAGTGCAATGTATGCCAGTTAGCCTATAGAAAAGCCCAGAGGAGGAAAAAGACAAGGTCCTTTTGTCCAAGTGAATAAGCTACAAAAACGGCACAAAAACGGGTCTCTCACGGGGGTTCTGATGGGGATAACACGTTGATTTCCACGCCAGTGCATAGGTCCAAACCAAGAGGAGTTTTGGGAAAACACGATCGCTTAAATTACGAGTCTGGTCCTATGCACTGGCACTGAAATTAACCCATTTCAGTGCAAGGACTTCGGGGACAGACCCGCAAAGACACGCCGTTCTCGTCTCAAAACTATTCTCTGTCACTGTATGGCTAATAGCAGAACAGCTAGTTTTGTTTTGCTGCACGCTGGGTTTACGCCGGATTATGCAAGATATCCCGTGTCGCAGTGAGTGACGAGTCACTCTTGTCCAATCAGAAGTCTTCCGTGTTTTCACGTCACCTTTTGGTATCGCCTCAGCTCGCTTGGAACCTCGACGGAGCAGGTACTAAAAAAGTTTAACTTTTGCCTAACTTTTGCCCAGTGGAAAAGCAGAAAAGGCGGGGTGACTAGAGCTGAGTCGAGCTGCTACATAGTGGTGGAAAAGCTCCCAAAGCAAGTAGAATTGAGGCGAGGCGAGGCGAGTAGTGTTGAGCCGATAACATGCAGTGGAAAAGAGCCATCATTGCCCTGTGAAAACATTTAAGAGTTCCTAAAGACTGCTGAAATGAACATATATGGAAAGATACTTCTATTACATTTAGTACATAAGACTTTCTAGGATGTTTTTGAGAAAAATATGTTTTTCTTGATTAAGATTTTCATTTCTGTGAACAATTTCACCTAAATTAAAGGTCAGATTTCTCACATTTTGGGTGTAAGATCAATAGTCCTCATTCACCAACCGTTCTTAAAAATACATTCCTTAATATACCCACTTACGCACTTTCCATGAAGATTTTGACATTCGCCAATGTTTTCTTTTTTGGGATTTGTTCTTAGGTAAGAACAGAATCTGCGCACACTCAAGAGCAAACTTACGCACATTTCAGTGCTGACATGTTTGTGCCAAATAATTAGTTATTGCATTTTCTTCAGTTCTACAGCTTTATAATATATAGGATTGAAATTCCAATAATATATCATCATTTTTTAATAATAATTTACATTATTCTTCTGTGTTTGGAAAATATTTTTTTTTTGCCTCAGATTTGAGATCGAACCATTTATTTTTTACTTCCTCAGTTGTGCGCCCTTCTCCGGATACAGCATTCACTAAACGAGTAATAGCATCCCATGTCTCTTTTTTGTTGTTATTTTATATCCACTACTGACGCTACTGAATATGACAGCTTGTTTGCTGTTCACTTCCTGCAACAGTACCTCCACTTCAGAACTACTGAAGTTTTTTTACGTTTGGAGTCCGGTGCCCCACAGTCTTTAGATTTTGGTTTGACCATTCTTGACCTCTCTTTCAACTTTTCTTTTGAAAATCTGTGTGTGATTTCCGTGTGTGCACACGGCCCTGCAGTCACGTGCCCTTTTATGGGGATTGACGGGGCATTTACCTATGCTAATTAGAAACAATGCACTTTCAATTTACGAGGACAATGGGACTCATCATTATAAGAAAATAGGTGCGAACAATTCTGCGGATTAAGAACATATCATGAATCTGATGTAGACCTTTCTTAGGACATTTCTCAAAAAAAATTTAAAGAATGTAGGAAGATATTGGTGAATGAGGCCCCATATTTTCTTTCCACACTGTGTTGGTACTCTTTACCAAGGGAGCCAACAAGTCTGGGGGTACTGAATATAGTTCATCATCACAGTCTTCCATCCTATATTTATCTCCCTCACTCTCTCATTCTGTCCAATTTTCTGTCTCGTCTAATTGTCTTTATTCCTCCACCTCTTTGTTCCTTCCATTTGTCTCATCTCCCATGCTCATTGTGTCTCCATGTTCATTGTGTCTCTTGATTTCCCAAAGCACTGAAACGTCTCACAGCAGGCCCCTGGTAGTTTCTCACATTAGTAACCATGACCTATTAACTAACAGGGTTGTCTCAGAACACAACCACTAGTCAGTAAATTATACATGCTGTCTGTCTCTCCATCCCTCCCTCTCTCTCCGCCCTGTCAGGGGGAATAAGACGCTGGGTTGGCAGGCAGGCAGGCAGGCGGGCAGCATCGCCGTCTCCGTCCCTGACTGGGCCGTCTCTCTCCTTTTAAGGTCACGTTATTACTTTTTAAAAGGTTACACAAGAGAAAAAGCAACATTGGGAAAAACGGGACCCTGACATTTGTACACATTAGAGGAACATTTTATGGACCTGGATGTCAGTTTGTCTGATGGAAAGAAAGCTGCTGTCTCCATTGGCCCAGTGGCATCTCCCTCCCCCCTTGTCTTGGCATTTACAGGTATTTTAGTTCCAATTACATTTGAGTGCTCATTCACCAAATGCTGGTGCAGGAAAAACATCCAGCTGTGCACCGGTATTCCTGGATAATGTGCCAGATTAATTCTATCTGTGTTTATATCAACCCTAGGGTGAGCACTCAGCTGTCCCAAGTGTTCAGTGGTTTTGATTCCCTTTGAATTAGATCCATCTTAATATGCAGAATCACCAATGCTTTCTATTGCACAATCTCCATTTCACAAATTCTCCTCTGACTATTTACTTCCCTCTTCTTAGCTGAGGTCAAAAGCGGTCTCGCTGCCCTTTTACATTCCTGGCTCAATTTGCATAATTCCAAGGGAGCTGGTTTCGGGTACAGATGCAAGTCTACATCAAATCTTCACGATAAACAACATCTTTCCCTCTGATCTTATTTTGTGATTTCAACAGACCACAGTTCCTTGGTCTGATCCGCTGTATTCCTACAACGTGAATTTGCGGGCCGTTTTCACTAACATGCCCTAACCGTGTGCATCTACCCGGGGAGCAGGGCCAGAAGATGAGGCTCAGTGTGCCAATACTGTGCAAGTAGATTATTTCCACAAATCCACTGGAGCCTGTTGTATTACAGCACAGAATCCCATTCATATGAGGCTTATGCAGTTTACACTGGCTTACACTGGGAAAGTCAATAACAGAGAGGAGCACACTGTATAGCCTGATGCATATGCTTCTTCCGTTATGACTTAAGTAGTGTTAAGTGGACATTGTGACTAACAGTTTGGTTAAAGAACATCATGTGACCTAAACGGTACTTTGAAAACGTTCAGAAGCCTATGGTGTCATGTGAACTTTGACTAAACTCTCTCACCTTTGCACTCAATGATTTGAAGCTCTTGTGCAGCACGTCTCCAAACAGTCAGCATCTCTGAGGCCATCTGAAATCTATTGCGTACTGTTAGGGCAAAATGCAGTTTCTTGATTTGCAGAGATGAAAAAGCGTCCCTATCCCGTGCTGACATTTCCCGGCAGTTCAGGCTCCTCTGTTCTGAGAATCAGCTGAGGCTGTGTGCTGAATGCAGCACGCTTTGCCACCTCTGCAACTGCAGCCTGCATGGTGGAAGCCCTGGGTACAAGGCTGCTTCCCCCCTCATTCAAAATGCCACGTCCCGTCTTTTCATCAGAAGAACCTGCATTTTTTATGAGCCTGTAACACTTCAGATTTCTGCTTTGGCCCCTCAAGTCAATTCCAATTTCTCTGGATCTCTCTTTCACGCTGTTCTCATCGTGTCTTTTTACCTCGTTTCCTCCTTCCCTCGCTCATCTTCTCTGCAGAAAGTAAAAGAAAGAGAGAGACAGCTAAAACTAAGTTTGGTATGTGTCAGAGATGTTTAGAAATCCTGGGGAATACACAGGTTACGAGGGATTTCTTCTCTTTGTTGACAATAGCAAAAGCTGGACTGTCTCTCATCTCTGTCTGTTTGAGGGCATCTGAGAGAAGGGGAGGGAGAGCGGAAACTTTGAGGGGTTGACACAGTGAGGGGGGAGATGTATTCTGCCTCCGACAGGCCTCTCCTACATTCTGACAGCTCTTTGTTTAGGGTCTCACTGGAGGAGCTCCGGGGGTTCCCTGTGTTCTCCAATGCTGTTGCTGCCACAGAAACACAATCCTGACCTTAACCCTCTACACTACCTACTTCCTTAACCCTCTACACTACCTACTTCCTTAACCCTCTACACTACCTACTTCCTTATTCCTCTACACTACCTACTTCCTTAACCCTCTACACTACCTACTTCCTTAACCCTCTACACTACCTACTTCCTTAACCCTCTACACTACCTACTTCCTTAACCCTCTACACTACCTACCTCCTTTACCCTCTATACTACCTACCTCCTTTACCCTCTAAACTACCTACCTCCTTTACCCTCTATACTACCTACCTCCTTTACCCTCTATACTACCTACCTCCTTTACCCTCTATACTACCTACCTCCTTTACCCTCTATACTACCTACCTCCTTTAACCCTCTACACTACCTACCTCCTTTAGCACTCTACACTACCTACATCCTTTAGCCCTCTACATTACCTACCTCCTTAACCCTCTACACTACCTACCTCCTTTAACCCTCTACACTACCTACAGTGGATATAAAAAGTCTACACACCCCTGTTAAAATGCCAGGTTTTTGTTATGTAAAAGAATGAGACAAAGATAAATCATGTCAGAACTTTTTCCACTTTTAATGTGACCTATAATGTGAACAATTCAATTGAAAAACAAACTGAAATCTTCGAAGGGGAAAAATGAAAAATAAAAACCTTACAATAACCTGGTTGCATAAGTGTGCACACCCTCTTATAACTGGTGATGTGGCTGTGTTCAGAATTATCCAATCACATTCAAACTCATGTTAAATAGAAGTCATTACACACCTGCCATCATGTAAAGTGACTCTGATTAATCACAAATAAAGTTCAGCTGTTCTAGTAGGATTTTCCTGACATTTTCTTTGTTGCATCTCAGAGCAAAAGCCATGGTCCGCAGAGAGCTTCCAAAGCATCAGAGGGATCTCATTGTTGAAAGAAATCAGTCAGAAGAAGGGTACAAAAGAATTTCCAAAGCATTAGATATACCATGGAACACAGTGAAGACAGTCATTATCAAGTGGAGAAAATATGGCACAATAGGGACATTACCGAGAACTGGACGTCCCTCCAAAATTGATGAAAAGATGAGAAGAAAACTGGTCAGGGAGGCTTCCAAGAGGCCTACAGCAACATTAAAGGAACTGCAGGAATTTCTGGCAAGTACTAGCTGTGTGCTACATGTGACAACAATCTCCCGTATTCTTCATATGAATGGGCTATGGGGTAGGGTGACAAGACGGATGCCTTTTTTTTACAAAGAAAAACATCCAAGCCCAGCTGAAGTTTGTAAAAACAAACATCAAGTCCCCCAAAAGCACATGGGAAAATGTGTTATGGTATGTTGAAACCAAGGTTGAACTTTTTGGCCATAATTCCAAAAGGTATGTTTGGCGCAAAAACAACACATCACCCAAAAGACATCACCCAAAGAACACCATACCCACAGTGAAGCATGGTGGTGGCAGCATCATTCTTTGGGGCTGTTTTTCTTCAGCTGGAACTGGGGCCTTAGTCAGCGTGGAGGGAATAATGAACAGTTCCAAATACCAGGTAATTTTGGCACAAAACCTTCAGGCGTCCGTTAGAAAGCTGAAGATGAAGAGGAAGTTCACCTTTCAGCACGACAACGACCCAAAGCACACATCCAAATCCACAAAAGCATGGCTTCACCAGAAGAAGATTAATGTTTTGGAATGACCCAGCCAGAGCCCAGACCTGAATCCAATTGAACATCTGTGGGGTGATCTGAAGAGGGCTGTGCACAGGAGATGTCCTCGCAATCTGACAGATTTGGAGCGCTTTTGCAAAGAAGAGTGGGCAAATATTGCCAAGTCAAGATGTGCCATGCTAATAGATTCCTACCCAAAAAGACTGAGGGCTGTAATAAAATCAAAAGGTGCTTCAACAAAGAATTTGTTTAAGGATGTGCACACTTATGCAACCAGGTTATTGTAAGTTTTTTATTTTTTCCCCTCGAAGATTTCTGTTTTTCAATTGAATTGTTCACGTTATAGGTCACATTAAAGGTGGAAAAAGTTCTGACATGATTTATCTTTGTCTCATTCTTTTACATCACAAGAACCTGGCATTTTAACAGGGGTGTGTAGACTTTTTATATCCACTGTACCTCCTTTAGCACTCTACACTACCTACCTCCTTTAGCACTCTACACTACCTACATCCTTTAACCCTTTACACTACCTACCTCCTTTAGCTCTCTACACTACCTACCTCCTTTAGCTCTCTACACTACCTACCTCCTTTAAGGTGCCTGCACACGAGTCGCGGTGGCGGTGAAGGTCTCATAGACTTTCAGTTGGAGTAGGGCAGTGGGCGGGAAACCACAAGCAGTTTTGCGAGCGGCGTGGTGCGAGGTGTTCGATCCCGTGAGCGATGCTGCTTTCTCTGCATGCTTGCTCGCGGGTGGAGGTGCCCAAAGTTCAAATTTGTTGAACTTTTGAGCGCCCCCCGCTCATGTCGACCAATGAACAGTGTTCATCTTGTCAACCAATCAATCGCTCATTCATTGACAACACCGGTATATGAGAGGAAAAAAAGAGGATAAATATATTATTGTTGAATTTCCCATAATTATACAATTTAACTTTGCACTCTGCAGACCTACAGGGACATGAACCAAAAAAATGCAGCGTGAAGGATCGTTGGTGCTGTTGTGTGCTTATCAGGTGGGTGTTAGCCTGTATATTACGGACGCAAAATGAGGAGAGTGGGTTTATTATACCGTAGTTTATACTAGATTGACTGGCTAGCTTCGCACGTGCACAACTAGTGAAGTTGTTAATTGAATGTCAATCGTCATGTGTAATTTTGTTTTTATATTATAAAAAGAATAATATTGCACACGGATGAGAATTGCAGATAATCTGCTTACCTAGACAGTTACATTACCTATTTAAAATGAACACAGAAAAAAAATCTAATTTGCTTGGCTTTCATTTTTATTTAATTTACAAAAACATACAACATCTGTAAAGTAGGCTAACTTCTAGACGACATACCAAATCCTAACTTCGCCAGAGCATTGTTGTTACTATGGTAACCAACGCAAATTCAGCCATCGTAGCTGTCGTGTGTACACCTCCGCATGGGTGTACACATGGTAGGCGGATTTTTCGCGTTTCAGTTGTCGCTTACCGCAGCCCGTGTGCAGGCACCTTTAGCCCTCTACCCTACCTACCTCCTTTAACCCTCTAAACTACATACCTCCTTTAGCCCTCTACCCTACCTACCTCCTTTAACCCTCTAAACTACATACCTCCTTTAGCCCTCTACCCTACCTACCTCCTTTAACCCTCTAAACTACATACCTCCTTTAGCCCTCTACCCTACCTACCTCCTTTAACCCTCTAAACTACATACCTCCTTTAGCTCTCGTTGTCATACAACCCCGGGTCAACAGAGGGGGAGAAAAATTTAATTCCTAACAAGAATCTGTCGAGGGACAGACAGATGATTTAACCTCTTTATGTAAACTCCATTGCGGACTCTATTTCCCATGATGCACTAGAATTCAATGGCCAGGTGATGGTATGAATGCCTCGCCTCCACACCATGTGATAGATGCAGTGAACACTGACTCGGCAGGTGTCAGGGTGGGTTTCATCCACTAGGCTGCCTCTGATGCACTGTCCTGTATATTGGCTGTGAAGCCTCACTTCTCTGCGCCCTCCTCATTCTGCCCTGCTTATTGACTCTGATATATTGTAGCTGTAAACCTCATTCTGTCTCTCTCATTTCTCTCTTCCCATCTTCTGCTTTCCCTTTCTCTTGCTGTCCCTGTCCGTCATTCCGTCATGTCTTTTATGTCCCTCCCTGACTGTTGTTCTCCATCTCCTTCCCGCCATCCTCTTCACTGTTGCACTTCTAAAAAGAAAAGGAAAAAAGATTAGCAAACACGGAGGCTGCCTCCACAATTCATATTCAGGGCAGTTCCATCTCTCCATCTCTTCTGCCAGTCTTATTCCTCCCCCCATAGCCCCAGCACAGGATTAGAGTTAAATGAGAACTGTATTGTTTTCTCTATTCAGTAAAGTCAAAGAGTAATGGAGTTAATCTGTCTTTCTTCTGTCTATTGAGGAGGGAGACCGATTAGGGCCTGTGTTACTGTAGGAGAGATGGAATCGCTGCCTGAAAAGACGGAATAAAAATGTCATTTTGTCTTTAATGACAGTCGGCTTGACATTTCCTTCCAATCTTTTTCATAAGGAATACTCATCCTGAATTTTTATTTTGAGCTGAGGAAAATGCCTTGTCATTCTACTATGTGCAGCTAGTGTTCTCTGGTTGAAGTTTATCAACTTTAGCAAGAGTGGCCAAGTCATTTCACAGCATTTTTTCGTCATTTAGCGTTGACCTCTTGAAGGTCTGAGATTTAGCAACAGGTTGGATTTGGATGAGAAGCAGATTAACTATGAGAGCAGATCTCTAAGGTCATTGAGGAAATATCCTCTGGGATTGAGATGTTCGATGAGGGATGTGTGTGTGTGGGGGGGGGGATCCTGAGAAGAGCCAGGCTTTATGTATTGAGCCTTAACTTGTGAGGTTGGTATTATTATGTCTTTTCACATTTGACAACCTTGCACATTTCTGAATCATATACAGTGAGCAGGAATATGCTTAGCTTCCTAAACAGTAACCATGCCAGCATAGCAATCATGCTTAATGGATTTCTGCACCCGGTTATTGCTGAACACACAAATAGTAATGGCAGGAACAAAAGCTTTTTTACACAGTGGGGAAGGGAAGTAACGTTTTACAAAGTTGAGAGGGATAATGCTACTGTTTTATGTTCCCACAAGCAAGTTTCATGAGGGTTTATTGCACCACTTCTGGATTGGATTCTTGTTTTTGGAAAACATTTTTTTCCAATCTCTCTGGGAAACCTATTTCAAGTAAAGGCTGCCCTGATCCTGTCATAGCTTTTTGTGGGTTAGTCTTAAAAATAAAGTCATTGAGTGTGTAGCAAGTTTGGATGAAAACTACCAGTTGTAAACATGAATTGTAGATATAGTGTATCGAGCCCCTCTAGGACCAAACTCTTTATTGTGTATGCATTGGACTGGGCCAATATGATGTCACCTCAATCAACATAACATCAAATTACAATGGATGGGAACACCTTGGTGAGGTGAATTGATTAGTTTAGTCTGGTTGCCTCTCGGGAAAATGTTCTGGATATGAGTTTTGAAAGCCTTCATTTGAAACCCTCACACCTGTTAAGAAGACCTTTTTTGAACAGAGAGGGTATGCGAGTGAGAAGTCCACACGCCACATTTCTCTCCTCAGCGTTCTCTCCTTCGAGCCTTTGAAAGAACGCAGAGGGGTTTGAGGTGTGCTGAACAGCGCTGACAAAGCCAAAAGACCGTGCACTCGGGCGGGCTGGATCGATGCAGCGCCACGGCGGTATGGCCTGGGGGAACGGCTGCCACCATCCCTCATATGGCATGTCCTCATCTACCTCACTGTCACCCCTTGGCCCGATGCGGGAAGAAGATTTATGCACAGCCGCTCTACATGGGACACACTGCAGATGGAGCTGAGCCAGGCTATTGCATGCTTGGCGCTGGAGGCGGGCATTTGTTCTGGCAGATTGCTTTTTGGTTATTATTGTAATAGGTCAAAGTGCATGTTAATATAAGTGAACTTTTAGTAATCAGCCTTCTAGGTTCATGACTGTGTAGCTTCAGATACAAAAACACCAAGCCATTTGTCAGTATTGGCCATATTACAACAAACAAACTATGCCATGCTTGATCTGATCCCTTTGACATCACCAAATCATTGCTAGCCAAAATCAATTTTTTTTATCACAAGGTCAAGTAGAGGGTTGTATTATCAGTTAATGAGATACAGAAATAAATGGCATGAGAGGCTGAGTAAACGTGCACACAAAGACCCACGTTTGACCTTTGAAGGGTTTTCCACACTGTGGTAAGTTGTCCAGTGGCGATAAGAATAATGGTGTTGGTGCCATAGCCCAGGGAGACCGGCGTCCCTTTCCCAGGAAGTAGTTAACTGACCAGCCCTCCCATTGTCCCTGGGCATTTGAAGAAGACAATACGGCACACTGCAGAAAACCGAGGAGGCACGCGCGCTAACGCTAGCCCAGAGGAATGTATCCGATCGCTGTGATAATAGCCTGGGAGGTGGGGTGGCCTCTCATGGGAGGGAAAGCGAAACATATTCGGAGGGTAAGAAATGATTGTATGAGATTATACTCTATTAATGTCCCAAGGAAATTGGTTTGCCTTCATGGCCATGACATGCATAATAAAGACATACATAGAAATACTTTAAGGGCTGTGCTTGTCTCTGTCTTATCACGGAGTATGAGGGTTTTTGGTCTGAGATGACCCCTGATTCCTGAACGAATATACTGAGTGCAGCAGGGCATTGCATTGATCTCCTTAATCATTTATTTCAACTTTTATTTTAGGTTTGAACTAGACTCCAGACTGCTAAAGTATTTAGAAGACGGTCTTGTTGAAATCCTCCTTTCATTATCTCTGTGATCTCAGCATTGTCTCAGTGTTCATCGGGGAGTGATCAAATACTCTAAAGAAGAGAAGCAAAACCCCAGGTGCAAATGTATTACTCACTTGATTAACTGATTTTCTGTAGTTCTCTCTGACTTCAAAGTATATTAATGTCAAAGAAATTCTGATTTCCAGTTGTAAGTCAAGTCCTTTGTTTGTTCTTCGTCAATGTTTTCAAATTGAGTCTTCGGTTTACATGATCCAATAGATCATATAGACACGGCTTGGGTTGTTTAAGGGCATTCGAGAAAGTTCACTATAGCTCTGAGTGTAACAGTAAGACTGTTTAATGATGGTAGAATGAATCCATCCAGATGCCTCTGAATGGCACGGGGGGGGGGTCACTGCCTCTCAGAGTTAATGTTAGCTGTGTTTTTGTGGGACCAGATTTCAAATCCTTCTTTGTTAGCTCAGTGGTCCATGGAGGGTGGTGAAATTGGCCACCACCATATGGGTTTTGGGGTTAGGGCTACTAATATCTGATGTCTACTAAAACCTCTACTAACATTTACTAACCATGTACAAACATGATAACATCTACTTACAATCTACTAACCGTCTACTAACATCTACTAATATTTACTGTCCAGTAAACATCTACTAACATTTACTAACCATGTATAAACATGATAACATCTACTTACAATCTACTAACCATCTACTAACATCTAATATTTACTGTCTAGTAAACATCTACTAACATTTACTAACCATGTACAAACATGATAACATCTACTTACAATCTACTAACCGTCTACTAACATCTACTAATATTTACTGTCTAGTAAACATCTACTAACATTTAGTAACCATGTACAAACATGATAACATCTACTTACAATCTACTAACCATCTACTAACATCTACTAATATTTACTGTCTAGTAAACATCTACTAACATTTCATGTCTACTAATCCTCTATTAACCACCTACTAGCCATCTTTATCAACACCGGCAATGTATGGATTTGCCTTAATTGTGCCTGGTCGGGACGTTTACATACGCAGTATCTTTCCATTTAGACGATAGTGTGTGTAAATTCCTTGGGTTGTGTGTACATGACTGCATGTGTTTGTCCTCTTTAATGCATACCAGGCTGGCTCTGAATTTAAAATAGGTTTTCATCGGGTGAACATCAGTCAGCATCGATTCCTGCTTTTACTTCAACACAAGGCTTAGCTGCTCAAAATCACTTGCTGGAGTGCAGTTATCCTTATAATTGCTATGTTTGCAACCCACTTCCAATATTCCAACAATGTCCAAATTGACTGTGTATATTTGTGTTGCCTACATAAGTAGTTGAAGCGGTTGTCTCCTGACTAGGCTCCCTGAGGGATAAACCAAACCTCTAAGTGCTGGCTTAAGGACACAGCTGGTGAACACATTTACCAAGATCATGAGGATAATAATGACATCAATTACACTGATATGATAAATCAATGCAGTGACCTTTATTGTAAGTATCTGCATGGAAACCCCAGATGACAAAAAGGATTTATGAATTGCAGAGAACAATACTAGGACAATCATTTGCACAAGTGTCACTTTCCGCCACAGATCCGATGCGCTTCCACTGAGGCAGAGTGACAGAATGCAAATTGATACATCAGTGCTTTTGATGCAATAACATCAGTAACATCCTCAAGACAAAGAATAATTCAATGGGGACAATTGTAGATAATGTTAAACACAAGTAGTCAATTCGATGGCCTTGATCTCCTTAAAGGCAGAATACAAATGACTGTCTCTCCTCCTCCGCTGGTCCAGAGCCAAAGGGGTTTAGACTCACAGTTGGTCCACGTCTATGGTTTACCCTGGGGAACCACAGTGGAGGATTAGAGCATAATCTATGAGAGAGAGGGATAATGGAGATCTGTCTTAAGTCTAATCACTGGTTTAAGGAGACATGATCAGGAGAAAAAATGCTGCCTGGCCTGATTAGGCTTGTCCCAGCCAGTCACTATTGATCAGATGCTGGTCAGGTACTCTACATCTCAACATAAGTACCAAGACATGGGCTTTCCCATACTCAACTCCGACAAGATTCCTCCCACTATAATCACTGGCCGTTTTCTGTCTCCTGACTTGACTACATGAGGGTTTTTGGTTGCTTTAAACATAGTCGAACACGTCGTTACAATGTACTTACTGCAGTCATGTTTAGTACTGGGTACATGTTGTTTTTGTTTAATATAGGGTATAGCTATGCGTTATGGATGTTAAATAAAGTGTATAGGTATGTGTTATGGATGTTTGATACAAGGTATTGGTATCTGTTATGGATGTTTAATACAGGGTATGGGTGTGTGTTATGGATGTTTAATACAGGGTATATGTATGTGTTATAGATGTTTAATGCAGGGTATAGGTATGTGTTATGGATATTTAATACATGGTTAAGGTTTGCGTTATGGATGTTTAATACAAGGTATAGGTATGTGTTATGGATGTTTAATATAGGGTATTGGTATGTGTTATGGATGTTTAATACAGGGTATATGTATGTGTTATAGATGCTAAATACAGGGTATGGGTATGTGTTATGGATGTTTAATACAGGGTATATGTATGTGTTATAGATGTTTAATACAGGGTATAGGTATGTGTTATGGATATTTAATACATGTTTAAGGTTTGTGTTATGGATGTTTAATACAGGGTATGGGTATGTGTTATGGATGTTTAATACAGGGTATAGGAATGTAATGTGGTTGTTTCTACATATCAAACTGAGTCATGGACCACTGCTATAGAACATCTTCTGATGCATCAGTTAGTTATGCATTTATTTCCTTTCTGCATTATTTGGCTTTCATTTGAATATGTTCTTCAAGGAATACAGATATTTTTGTTTCTGTGTAAGTATTTGTAATGCTAATTAGGTAAATCTGACAGAATCAAATAAAGATGCTGAACACAGCAGCTAAATAATCACCAGGGATGTCTGTAAACACTTTATGCTAATTATCAGATCCAAATGGCTGTTGTGATTCTTGGAGGTGATGGAAAGGGAAGTAAGAAAAACAACCACATTGAAATGGATGTAGTGTAGAAGAAAGAGGGATACAGGGCAGAATGAAAGAGAGAGGCAGTGACAATTAAAAGCTGATAACCTTTTAAAGGAAGTTCCAGTTCCCCAGAGGGAGGGAGGAGAGACCAAGTCTTCAAGTATTTATTAAGCCAGGCCTGCCGCTAAGGTAATCAGGACTGACTAAAAATAGCCTCTGGAGGAGGGCTAGGCAATAACACTGTACAGAGTCTATGCTGAAGTCTTCCTGCATGCTCATTGGCCAATACCTTTATATATTATGTGTACTGTACCTGTATATGTCGCCTCTTAATACAATGTGTCTGTTTACCACCTTTCCAAAGGGATGGTGACATTGGTGGTTGTTTACGTTACAGACGACAGTCAACGTTGTGGTTACCCGTCTGTACATCTGTCAGTTCTGCTCTCTGTTCGCCCTAATCACTCCCCCCAGTCTCTTCCTGGTGTTTACACAGTAGCTCTTTGTAAATTGCCCCAGCTCTGGTCGTAGCATGTAGCTGAAGGCTATGTGAAATGATGATATTGTACTGGCAGTGTGTAGCCTTGAGGCTGTTCTGTGCTTCATCTCCTTAAAGGAGATATTGCTTTGATAATGCAGGGCCTTCTCTGTGCTGCTGAATTTAAGAGGACGCCTCGGAGGCAAGGTCTGCTGAGTGCCAGCCAGATTAAAGGAATAAAATATCAGTTGATATGTTTGTCCGGTACGCACCGTGTCAGAGGGGAAAGCATCTCTTAAGATACCGTTCTACATTGACTCCAAGTCCAACCAGGGCAGCTCTCGGGTTCTGTCGTTGCCCTTAATGCATTTTTGCTTCTAAGGCTGTTGAAATACGATGCCAAATTCGCTAAGCACAGACTGAAATTAGGGAAGGGGCTGTTTGTGAAACGGCGCGGTAAGTTAGTATCTGGTGTGATTTCTCACTGGTGATGCTCAATCTAACCTGAAAACGAAAGGAGAAAAGGGAAGGAGTCTCAGGGGAGTGGCTCTTTAAGTTGCTGTGATTCACGGTTGGATCAGGTGGGTGTGGGTTAATATTACAATCATGTTCATTAGTAGCCTGGCAGCATGAAAAAGACTGGATCATACATGTTCCTGAGAATCCCGTCTGCTTCGACTGCATCATTAAGCAACTGCTTCTCCCTTAATAAGACCATTAATCCCACAGAACAGGGAGATAAACGGTGTGTCTTTTCAGCAGGACGGGGGTCAGGTTCAGACCTTCCAGCGCTGCCGTTGGTCTTCGCGGGGTGCATCATTATTCTAACTGCGGGACTGGGTGTGGCTCAACGCTGTTCTTACCGTAACCTTGAACATGTCAGTAATGCACCTGATGGATCGTGTGTTTGAGGCTGGAAGACACACCGACGCCCCCTAGCTGTGGATGGCTCATGTCAAACAACACACCCACACATCTCTCTCTCTCTCTCTCTCTCTCTCAGAAAGCTCCCTGGGCCGAGTGGAGGTGTATTAATCACACTGACGCCTCGCCCTGTGATCTGTGACCCAGTCTTTTAATTGCATCCGCTGTGCCTTGCTCCTGCACTCGTTTTTTATCTCCTCTTACCTCACTTCTCCCAGAGCCTCTTCCAGCCGTCCCCATCAGAGGCTCTAATGAAGAGATAAGAGAGAAGGCTGTAGATCTGTGGAGCCTTACCCCTCTCCCCACGGTCCCAGTGAAAACAGCTCCAGATAGGCCAGCATTGTGCCGAATCGGCTCCTCTGGGACACGCTGATTCATTACAGGGCCCGTGTCCACCAGCACATCAAGAAGGTTTTTTTCTGACGCTCAGTACGATGCCTTCGTAGAGCACAGAGCCCTCTGGAAGGCAACCAACATGGATAGGATGTTCCATTAAACAATCCAAGATGGCTTTGCTGTGAACAATATGGGATATGATCTTGGTCAGATCTGTTAAACTTTGTCTGTTCTCTACACTCCATTCTTGTTAAAGGCGCTGTTGACAGAAGGCCTGTTATGCAATGGTGGTGGGGGGGTGGGGTGGGGGGGGGGCTATGGGCGTGACAGCACACTAACAATGTGACAAGCTCTCGTTCCATCTGTAAGTGCACCGGTCACAGATAACAAGCAAACGCTGCTAAAGTGAAACATGAGCGCTGACACACACAAACACAGGTGGACGGCTCTTTTCCAATCACATACAATGGTGCCCATGGTCACACGTCTTTCATAATAATACCACAGGCAAGTGCACACGCACAAACAAGCATGCGCACGCTAACACACACACACACACACACTTGCCAAAGTGCTTAAGTCACAGTTGGTTCCCTCGTCACGGGCAGACCTGTCTGAGGGGGAAGCATGGGCTTTAGTTAAAACAGACGGAACGGGAGCCAGAGGAATTCAATTATTTCCTGCTGTGACACTAAACGCTTTGAGAAAAGTCACATTGCACAGGTACCTGCAGTGCTTCAACACAGCAGCATGTAAATGGACAGTGTAGGACAACACAATGACATTCTCGCTCGGTTCACTGTAGCCAGACATCCCGTAGATGGTGAGTACAACGTTGGCGAAGGTTTTAAAAAGGCTTTTACCGAATCTCCCGTCCAACACGGCGCCAAATATCCTTGAAGGGCCGCTGTCCATGTGTAGTACTGTAGCTCTAGAACATTCTAAGCCTTTGTGGTGCTCTGTCTCATGAAAACTGTTATTTGCAAATTGAGGGGGAGGCACTGATTGCCCTGTTGGGTTGAATAAAGCGGCAGGGTGGCAGACACAATGTTTACTTAGCTCCGTTCCACCAGTGAGATAAACACGGCCTTAAGAAAGGAACACAAGGTTGGTTGTAATGCTTTTCTCCAGCAGCCTTCAAACCAGTCAGATACCAGGACATGGTTAGGACTGGGAACTGGGACTACGGTCCAGCTCATTCACAGCTGTGCTGTTGTCGTGTATGTAACAGGAAACAGGATGCACCCTGGTTAAACATCACCAGGAAACAGGATGCACACTGGTTTAACATCACCAGGAAACAGGATGCACCCTGGTTTAACATCACCAGTAAAAAGGAAGCACCCTGGTTTAACTTCACCAGGAAACAGGATGCACCCTGGTTTAACATCACCAGGAAACAGGATGCACCCTGGTTTAACATCACCAGGAAAAAGAAAGCACCCTGGTTTAACATCTGACATCGCAAGGAAACAAGAAGCACCCCTGGTGAATTGAAATGAAAGGAAACAGGTAGCGTGATTTTGATTCCCTTTGAGTTTGAGATGGAAGGGGTCCTACCTGTGGGTTAGCGTTTGGGTGTGAACTTAGAAGAGAGAATTTAACATGGCCCTTTTGGTGTCACCAGAGGAAGCACAGGGTTGAAGGGGTAGGACAGAGAAAGACTAGAGAGGACATGGGGTTAAAGATGTAGGAGAGAGAAAGAGCAGAGAAGATGTTGAGTTAAAGACATAGGAGTGCATAATATGGAGAGAGGTGATGAGAGAATGCATGTGGATGAGGGGATAGAAGATAAGGCAGCCTGACCAGTGTTGACCTTGGCCTCTGCCTACATGAAACATCCCATACAGGACAGTGTTGGTGTCCCCATAGAGCGCTATGCGTCATGTGTAAAGTGCATGAGCGTGGCTTAGAGCGACTTGCTCTGCTGAGCGTGTCTGCCATTGTCGGCGGTGACAGACCGCTCCGGAGGTCAATGGGTTGGGCGGGGGGGGGGGGTTCCGGGTCACGGTTGCTTGCGCCCTCCGCCCAGCCTCTGTGGCACGCTGGCCGCTCTGTCTGTCGGACAGAATGTTCTGGGCCGGAACACACAAACCAGGAGCAGCAGAGCATAATGACAGCGCCCCCGCAGCCTGCGTACCTCAGAACCCAGCCGCCTGCCAAACAGAACGCACCGACACACGTAAACACACAGACACACACTCATGTACACACACCTATTGTAACAAGGTGACAAGGATGGAAGACACAGACCAGAGGTGTAGCCCAAGGGCGTTTTATTAACAACACAACGCAAACTGATGGCCTAGCTGTCTCTGGAACGTTTGTGCGGCAACCAGGAGAGAGATGATTGGCCCTCTCCATGGTGCTGATCCATGAGCTCCACACCAGACTGGGACTGCTGCCCGGTAGCGGTGCTGTCCATGGTGTCCTCCCTGACATGGGACAATACATAGATACATACATACATACACACACAGACACATAACCATGTTCTGAGTATATTAAAAAGGGTTAGAGGATATGGTTAACTGGAGTAGGCCCGTGCAAAGTTTTTAAAAGTTTTTAAACCTGTATGAAAAGAAATTCTTCTAAACCTTAACCTAAGCTCAATAACCTAGCATTGATGCCTTAACTTAACCAAGCCCTAATGCCGAAACCTAAAAGTTACAGCAGTTCTAGCACTAAGCCCAATTGTAAGTCTAACCCTAAACCTAACCCCTAAAACAGAAATGTATGCCGTCCTCATGTGGGCCGCCCAAAGGTCAGAATAAGGTCAGACTTTCCATGTTTGACTTCTGGTCCTAATTAAATTTGTGAAATGAAAACCCACTTGCCATATGCCTGCAAACCTTGGCTCAGTATCCCTGAAGGCCCTTCTCTATGGACCTGGCCGACGTAGTCAGAGCAGGTGGAGAATGTCAAGCGTGAGGTGACTCGTGAACACACACCCCCCCCTGCCTAGAGGGGCTTAGAGGGACAGTAACCATGGTGATGACCTTTGCCCCCCTACTTGTTGTACTGTACATATCCTACTGTTGGAGAGGAACAAACTCCCTGAGATCAACATCAGAGCACAGGCAAATCCAGTAGCCCCTATAGACCTGGTAACAGAGCAGAAAGGGCTGTTTTTGACTACCAAGGTCTCATCTAAGTAGCTGGTATGTATACCTTGTAGCAAGGGCGTGTCCCCCACTGCGTGTTCATCCCCCTGGTGTGTTGTTGCCTCAGCCTGGCCCAGATGTACAGCGTCAGTAATGAAGTGGGGCCTGAGGCAGCGTTGATTAAACCTGGGGGACCACATGGTTTCTGGAACGGAGGGGCTGGTCTCTGGAGGACACGAGGTTCACCAACCTTCCAAGAAAACAAACAACTTCCTGTCTTTGTTCATTTTGAAGGTGAACGTTCTGAAGGTGCATCTGCATCCTGCTACCCTCTGTGGCCTGTTACAGAACATCTCTTCCTCATCTGTTTCAGAACATCTCCCCCTCTTCTGTTACAGAACATCTCCCCTTCTTCTGTTACAAAACATCTCCCCCGTAGAGTGGGCAGTACCTGTGGAATGGGCGGTACCTTTAGTATGGGCGGTACCCACAGGATGGGCGGTACCTTGAGAATCAGTGGTTTCCCTGCTAAATGGATGTGTCAGTAAACAACCTGTCTGCCACAATGGCCACGCATGTGTTCCCATGCCAACCTCCCCGCTGTCACTTGGACACGCAGGGCAGCGGTTGAAAAGTTAGTCGTTGGTTGGTTTGATGTGATTCTCTCCACATCCCAGATCTCTGCTTCAGCCCGATGAGGAGTGTGTGGCCGGGTTTGTCTGTTACTGCAAGATTGATGCACACGTTGTCCAGATTATGTTTGCTGTTTCTCCATTACACATACAATTACTCTCTGGGCAAAACAGAAGGCTAATTTGTGCCATGTGTGCCACAGTTGTTAAGGAGATCCCATGCTTTATTAGGCTGTTGTGTGGTGTATCTTTTCACAGGAAGCTGGACGATAAATTTGATAGATGGCTTGATAAAAAGCTTGTTGTACAGAATTCTTCTCAGTGGATTTTGAAAAATGGCGTCTCCCCAGCTCATAACAGACAATTTGTTCCCCGGGTGATTTATGAAATCAATTTGTCTTGTTATCAGCAGCAGGAGTGTGAATGAGAGATAAGATTAGTGCACAGCCTTTTTAAACAGAAGAAAGGGTTGGAGGCTATGTGCACGCTGTTTGTGTCCTTGTGTGTGTGTGTGTGTGTGTGTGTGTGTGTGTGTGTGTGATTTTTGGGGGTGTTTCATCATTCCTACACCTCCATTCTCAAAGTGCTACAGATTGGTCATACAATATGATAAGTGCTGCTGTAAGACCAAGCTTCTTGGGTTGCTTTTCATCCCTCCGGGCTCCCCTAAACAGGCCTGGGCTCTGGAAACCTCCCTCAGGTGTCAGTGATGACACCATCTGCCAACCAGAGATGCTAGGACATTTGCCACAGGAGAAAAGGGTTACATACCCCCAACTCTCGCAGGAGAGATGGTTTACATACCTTCCATCTCTCACGGGAGAGACGGTTTACATACCCTCCATCTCTCACAGAAGACAGCTTACATACCCTCCATCTCTCACAGGAGAGACGGTTTACATACCCTCCATCTCTCATAGGAGAGACAATTTACATTCCCTCCATCTCTCACAGAAGACGTTTTACATACCCTCCATCTCTCACAGGAGAGACGGTTTACATACCCTCCATCTCTCACAGGAGAGACGGTTTACATACCCTCCATCTCTCACAGGAGGCTGTTTACATACCCTCCATCTCTCACAGGAGAGACAATTTACATTGCCACCATCTCTCACAGGAGACAGTTTACATAGCCTCCATCTCTCACAGGAGACGGTTTACATACCTTCCATCTCTCACAGGAGAGGTTTACATACCCTCCATCTCTCACAGGAGAGGTTTACATACCCTCCATCTCTCACAGGAGAGGTTTACATACCGTCCATCTCTCACAGGAGAGGTTTACATAACCTCCATCTCTCAAAGGAGAGGTTTACATACCCTCCATCTCTCACAGAAGAGGTTTACATACCCTCCATCTCTCACAGGAGAGGTTTACATACCCTTCATCTCTCACAGGAGAGGTTTACATACCCTCCATCTCTCACAGGAGAGGTTTACATACCCTTCATCTCTCACAGGAGAGGTTTACTGAAGGAACTGGATTTTGACCCGTTTTTGATTAATTCCAAATAGTCAATTAATTAATGTAACAAATTAATTTAATACAGTTGTGCTCATAAGTTTGCATACCCTGGCAGAAATTGTGAAATTCTGGCTTTGATTTTGAAAATATGCCTGATCATGCAAAAAAAACTGTCTTTTATTTAAGGATAGTGATCATATGAAGCCATTTATTATCACATAGTTGTTTGGCTCCATTTTAAATCATAATGATAACATAAATCACCCAAATTACCCTGATCAAAAGTTTACATACCCTTCAATGTTTGGCTTTGTTACAGACACACAAGGTGACACACACAGGTGAAAATGGCGATTAAAGGTGAATTTCCAACACCTGTGGCTTTTTAAGTTGCAGTTAGTGTCTTTGTATAAATAGTCAATGAGTTTGTTAGCTCTCACGTGGATGCATTGAGCAAGCTAGATACTGAGCCATTTGGAGCAGAAAAGAACTGTCAAAAGACCTGCGTAACAAGGTAATGGAACTTTATAAAGATGGAAAAGGATATAAAAAGATATCTAAAGCCTTGCAAATGCCAGTCAGTACTGTTCAATCACTTATTATAATGTGGAAAATTCAGGGATCTCTTGATACCAAGCCAAGGTCAGGTAGACCAAGAAAGATTTCAGCCAAAACTGCCAGAAGAATTGTTCGGGATAAAAAGAAAAACCCACAGGTAACCTCAGGAGAAATACAGGCTGCTCTGGAAAAAGATGGTGTGGTTGTTTCAAGGAGCACAATACGACGATACTTGAACAAAAATGAGCTGCATGGTAGAGTTGCCAGAAAGAAGCCATTGCCGCAAAAAAGCCTGATTACAATATGCCCGACCACACCTTGACATGCCTCACAGCTTCTGGCACATTGTAATTTGGAGTGACGAGACCAAAATTGAGCTTTATGGTCACAATAATAAGCGCTATGTTTGGAGAGGGGTCAACAAGGCCTATAGAAAACAGAATACCATCCCCACTGTGAAGCATGGTGGTGGCTTACTGATGTTTTAGGGGTGTGTGAGCTCTAAAGGCAAGGGGAATCTTGTGAAATTTGGTGGCAAGATGAATGCAGCATGTTATCAGAAAATACTGGCAGACAATTTGCATTCTTCTGCACGAAAGCTGTGCATGGGACGCACTTGGACTTTCCAGCATGACAATGATCCTAAGCACAAGGACAAGTTGACCCTCCAGTGGTTACAGTAGAAAAAGGTGAAGGTTCTGGAGTGGACATCACAGTCTCCTGACCTTAATATCATCAAGCCACTCTGGGGAGTTCTCAAACGTGCGGTTCATGCAAGACGACCAAAGACTTTGCATGACCTGGAGGCATTTTGCCAAGACGAATGGGCAGCTATACCACCTGCAAGAATTCAGGGCCTCATAGACAACTTTTACAAAACACTGCACGCTGTCATTGATGCTAAAGGGGGCAATACACAGTATTAAGAACTAAGGGTATGCAGACTTTTGAACAGGGGTCAGTTCATTTTTTTATGATTGATTGTTTTATGATTGTTTTATGATTGTTTTATGATTGTGCCATTCTGTTATGGGTGTGCAAACTTTTGAGCACAGCTGTATCTAAAGAGAGTATTACAATTACAGTACAAGTATCTAAGATAAAAGTTCTTTGGAGAATCAAGATGTTTGCAAGAGCAAAGATGCAAGCAGAAGTGAGGAAAATGCAAGAGAGAGCTTCCCCAAACCCCGCTCTGGTTTATATCCCAGAACTAAAGGCATGGGGGTTGGTTTACTGACCAAAGGATAACAAACTGGTCCTGAAGAGTAGACCCCTTCTCAATTAGGGACATATTATTATCTGTTCTGGGACCATCTCATAAGACAGAGTGGTGTTATCTCAAGAAGCAAGCTAGCTAGGCAATAACAAGCAAACCTTTTTGTCGCTGCATTCAGAGCTTACAGAAACATCTCTAAACCATTAACGTTCCAATGATTGCCTACTAGGACAGAAAATAAGTACATAGGTAGACATGTTTATGCTAAATAATGAAGAATCATTGAATATGTAAATAAACATAGCATTTTTTTTTTTCAGTTCCTTCATTACATACCCTCCATCTCTCCCAAGCCACTGCCTACAGGACTTTGTTTCTAACTTATCCCCTGACTGATGGGAAGGTAATGATAGAATGCATACAACCCTCCACTAGGTGGCATTTATGCCTAGGTGGCATTAATGCCACTAGGTGGCATTTATGCCATGACTCAGCAGCTACACAGTGTTGAGATGTAAAGATGCTTGATGTTAATATCTGTGTTTTGCCTAAAAGTCTTCCAACCAAATGCACGTACAAATGCTTTTAATATTACTCAGAATGGAAATAAAAGGTAGCAATAATAATTGTTGTCTACACAGCTTTGGATTTTTCCATCAGATTTCATGTGGTTGAGATGGCAACTTGATGTCCTCTGTTATTGCAGTACCCATATTAAGTGCCCACACTCTGTCTCTCTCTTTCTCTATCCGTCTCTGCCTGTCAGCTATGATCATGTGGGATCTCCTTCAAAGCCACAGTTCGTGTGAGATGGAAAGACCACAAACACCCACAATGCACTCTCTTCTTCCTCATAAATGTGGGCCTCTGGAGAGGGAGGAAGTATAGTGTGTGACTAGGACATTTTCCTCAATGTTCCCTTCTCTCCTGTTCATTCAGAAGACCCAAAATGTCATTTAAGATTGGGTTCTGTCTTTCACAGCAGCATGTTGAAGGGGAAAGCGTGATTGGGAAAAATAAAGAGCTTCACAGTCTGCTGCGCTGATGTGGGATATTTTCCATGTAGCCATGTCTCTCCTTGAAAACACAAGGAAATATGACTGTTTGATGCATCTCTTTTTATTTTGGTAGAGTTATTTTCACCTCTAAAGAAAAGATGAGGAGAGATATGTTTGTTAGGGAGGAAAAACCATTTCAGTATTTAACTACAGTCACTTCATTCCCTTAAATTTTACCACCGCCTCCATCCCATTCCTGGCTCCACCCCCCCATCCCAATGTCTTCAAACCCATCCCTCTGTCTTCATCCCCCATCCCTCTGTCTTCATCCCCTCCATCCGTCTGTCTTCATCCCCTCCATCCCCAGCTCCATGCCCAGTCTTCTTTCTCCACCCCCACATCCCACTGCCTCCACCTCAATCTGTCTGTGTCCACCCTGCATCCTTCTGTCTGCACCCCCATCCCTCTCACCATCTCCACCACTGTCCCTGTCTCACTGTGTCATTTTTTTTCTTAATGTTTCTCTTTATCTCTCTCTCTCTCTCTCTCTCTCTGTCAATGTAGTGAGGTTTGAGGACTGTCAACACAGCAAGGCGTTGGGCTTCGAGAGCAGCGATCCTCACTTCGGTGTTCGTCCTGATGGCTCCGTGTACGCAGAGCAGGAGATGCTCAACTTGACTGAACCAGTACAGTTCATGGTGACGGCCCGCGGGGGTCATGACCCTAACATCTGGGAGACCACGGTCAAGCTGGCCTTGGCCGGACACCCACCTTCTGTCCCTGTGAATCAGGTAAACATGTATACACCGCTGTCATTTACACGGCAGATAAACACACATACACCTTAAGGTTTCCTCAGGCGATGTCACACCAGCACACATCTGAACTGAAGATGGACTGTACACACGTCTAAAGGAACCCAGAGATCATTAAGGAACCCTTGGAGTTCCTTAAGGAACTATTGCTGGTCTGTGGTTCATATTTGCTCCTTGGGTTAGTTAAGGGGTTCTTGGAGGTTGGTTCAGTGAATCTAAGGATTCCTGTAGGGGCCCTGGACTGGATGCATGGAGTTCATCTTTATTGATCATATCATTAGATTAAATGTCATCCCTTAAATGTTTATTTGTTCTGTTAAGAATGTCAGAATAACTCGATACAATACCATCTCACGAAACACAGAGTTTTGCACAATGCAGTGTGTAAATTTCATCCTGCTTGTGCAAAATTTGCATTGCAACAAAACCGTTCATTATATTTTGAGCATGTCATTTATATTGCACAGCTGTGCAGAGATATGAGACACACATTGGCTAATAATTAAATTGGATGAGGGTTCAAAATTGGAAGAGGGTGAGAGCATGTGTCGATGTGTGAAGGGAGCATGGGTTGATGTGTGAATCAACATGTGCAAAAATTGATTTCTTTCCTTAGCTTTTTAGAAACAGATTTCTGGAGAGGTGGAGAAACTGGCGAAAGCCTTTATCTGTTGTTACGGCCTGAACTTGTCATGACTGTAACAGGTTGCAGGACACCGGCACAGAAGTTTTCTAAAAAGCTCCTTTTAATAATCAAACTTGATGAAACCAGGGACTTGGCCAGGACTGTGGCAATGAAACATGCAGCAACAACAATGTCAGACAAGAAACACTAGGACAGGAGGAACTTAAATAGGGACTAAACAAGGGATTAACGAGACACAGGTGAAAGCAATGCACTAACGAGACTGAACATAGAAACAGGAAAACTAGAACCAAAACACACAGAGCGTTGAACTGAAACGACCGACATGGCAAGGGTCATGACCGGCCGTTGCACTACTCTAATGGTGGCCAGAAATAATCGCACCTGCAATAAGTCACACTTCCAGTTGTCTATTAGCCTGTCACCACTTCTTACCATTAAAAGTGTAAAACATTTAACCATTCCCATCACAAAAATTCCCATCACATTCCCATCACAAAAATTCCCATCACATTCCCATCACAAAGAGTCCTTTTCAAGTGGAGTTCCTTGAGGAACTTGCTCTTTGACTTGTTAAGGTTCCACCAATGTTGCAATCTTAATGGTTCCTCCAGACACCTTTACTTTTAGGAATGTGTATAGTGTGGAGTGTATACAGTTATTGTATAATTAATGGTGGCTTAAATGTTTAGATCTTCAAGGAATCTCTGGACTGCCTAAAGGACTGTTTCTTAGACAACATTTTATTTGCTACAAACCTGTTGAGCTTTATATAGGGTTGAAATGAGCAGAGTATTGTGTGTCAAGTGGTAAGATGCACAGCAGAGGTAATTGCACCAAAATTGGTGGCCAAAAGAGCTATGTGAAAGCCAGAGCTCCAATCTGATAAGTTGCCACCCCAAAAATTGAAACCTTGCCATTACAAAAATGATTCCTGTACCAACCTTTAGACAGACTTTCCTCAAATACCCTTTCTAGTGGTGTCTGTTAAGGGACACTTTAACCTTTAAAGGGTCCCATTGGCGTGGCAATTTACTTAACCCTTTACTGATAAGAGTGTGCCTCCGCTGTACATTTGCATGAGGACACACTGATACACTTGAAAGCCTCACTGCTTCTTCGGTAAAATTAGTTTTCAATGACCCTCAAGTATTATATAAAACTGCATTATTTCAGGTTCCGCTTTTCAATATCATTAACAAACATTGCTCAGTGAACAACCTATTCTTTGCTTTACAATTAAAACATTGCTTAATGCGACCTCCTGGTCATGTTTTTAATCATAGAACATGTCCAAGAATTGTGTTAAGCATTTGCAGAGCTGGAATTAATATTCTGCCCACTCCTCGCAGTACCATAATGGAGAACATGAAATAATTGACATTGATTGAGTTAATGTTCCACTCTGTCAGAGGGAGGCCTGCTGGAGCCAGGTGATGTGGTAGCAGCACTATGTAATTATGCTGACACATTGTGGAAGCGAGAGAGAAATTCAATAATGGACCAAGAAATCCTTATGTTCAAGCAATCAAATGAAAAATGTGAAAACCAGTTACATGTTTTAAATTGATACGTTTTTGTTGGAAAGCCCTTACAACTTATGCAAGGTGCTTTCCGGACACTTCCATTTCTGATAGAAATAGGCAGCAGTGTGTGATGTTGGTCAGCAGGTGATTCCAAAGTGGAAAATTGCTGTTATGCCCTGTAGAAAACATTTTTTCTGTAGCCATGAAAAACAAAATTATGGAAATATATAATTCATGTTAAGGGATTTCTCCAACGCTGCTTTAGAACTAAAACTGTTTTCAGCTCAGCCCTACGGCACAGACTTCTGCTCTTTCTGGTCTGCTGCACTTCCTGTAACCCTTTATAACCCAGAACCCCCATTAGATATCAGTTAGACACAGTGCTGGACATGTAGTAGAATTCAAGGAAAACCTAGGGGATTTGTTACTGCAGGGTAGAGAGAGACAGCATGTTTGCATGTCCTCTATGTGTTCAGTATATGTGTATGTATGTAGATACAGTATGTGTGTGTATGTTCAGTATGTGTTTTCCCTCCTTCTCCCAAAATGACAAACCGTGTGGCAGTCCGGCAGGGGCTTAGGGGAGAGCTGATGTGGTCTCCACGAGCCCTGTCCTGTACTGTCCTCCCATCCCTGACCCTGTTAATGTCCTATCCTCCTTCCTCCACTCCTCGTTTTACACCAGAGATGTTAAAGAAACACCAATTTCAACCAATTTACCAACAATAAAGCCACTGTAGAAACAGCTTTCTACCCTAGAAGCAGCAATAACTACACATTGGGTCAGTTTCACACCTTGTGGATTTAATTGCATGTATTGAATTTTAACTAAAATGGGAGAAATTAGAGATTCTGATGAATGAATAAACCATTATGCAAATCCCTGATGTGGAATTATTTCGGTGTTTTCGTGGAAAACAAGACCCGGTAGATAGATGCACAACCATTAAAACGTGGAAGCAGGTGTCACATGATATTTGTTTACTAGTTGGAAGATGGACACTTTAATGCATGATCAAACTGACATAGCTGTGTTGTAACTGTGTGTTTCCTATAAAGTAACCCTGTTCTGTTTGTGATTATAACATGGTTCAAAGAAGCAATAACTCAAATCGAATGAAATCAGGAAAATTAAGTTAAATATATGATGGCTAGTGAGGTAGCATTGTCTGGAGGAATTAATAAATGTTTTTCTTGCTGATAACGGTTCGGCTCCCGGAAATAAAGCTATTTGGGTGGGTCGGGTTGGGAATAAAATCTGTCCTTCTGTCGTGTGGTTACTGGAACCCATGTAGCCAACACGGTCCTGGCACAGCTCTGAGAATCTGTCCCTAGAAGGACTATACTTCAGCTAGTTTTTGATGGGTCACTATGTGCCCTATGTTATGGAACGGATTCGCTGTAGTTATCATATGCTAGCAGTTCCCAGTAAAGACCAACTGGGCGGGCATGGTCAGGCATTGATTATTCTGGTCAAACACATTGTGACTGCATGTATGTGTGAGAGAACGCAAGGGCCTAACTCAAAGTGATTTTTACAGTTTGAATAAGTCCTCCGTGAGACCGTCTTCACAAATACTGCTGGTTGTTTTCTCGGCCAATGTATCAACAGAGTATTTAGAGATAGGAAGCCCACCTTCCTGAAACATAACAGTTAACCTGTCAAAGCTGCTAGCCATCAATGTAGCTATATTACATATAGATGTACAGTATACTTTCCAATGTCGATTGGTAATTGAAAGGAGTAATTGCAGATGTATTTTATGTTTATTGATCTGTCAAGTCATAGCAATCATCAATGTTTGCACAATACAGCATCCCAAATGATCTGTGATAGACAAGTAACACAACAACACTTACTTTATCACGGCTTCCAACATGTTGGTGGAACCCCGCTGAAGAGCAAGAACAATGAAAGGGTATTGTAGTTAAGAACCGAATGAGAACAGAAGGTCCGGGGTGTTCATGTTGCTCTTTTCTAATTGGCTAACGTATCCATCGACCCCTCAAAGGTTCAAGTCCTTTGCAGAACTCCCAGGTGTGGTCTGATGATGCCACTGGGGTGGGAACCAGGGTCACAATAGCCCAGCTGCACTGTGAAGCTGATTAACTAGAACCACTACACACCAAAACATTACCATGACATTACAAAAGTACAATTTCAAGTGCCAAAACCAGCCGGCAGCCATGAGGTGATTAAAAGATATCTTCATTATCACGTTATTGCATTTATGGAGTTTCAGAGCAGACACGTGTAGGGACTCATTGAACTCATTATGTTTTATTCATTGTTGGCTTGATTTACTCTTCCCTCTTCCTAGATTAACTGTGCACAGTGCTTGGTCTATGTGGTGGCATATTTTATACAATATCTGTATAGTTTATCTGCCTCCTGTTTACATATAAGGGCTTAGTAGTGTCTGAGATCATGGTTCTCCACACAGATACAGGAGCTATGTCCATTGCTTCTGCTAGAAATATATATTCTCTAGGTTTTCTTTTGCCTCTCAGCCTGTTCACCACAGACCACTGCTGTGATCAGCCCTCATCAAAGAGAATAAGCATGGGAGAATGATGGGAAAACAGAACAGCTCAAGACATATAAGCATCGAATTTAACGTACCCACTTTATGTCTTGAGATAACAGTGAACTGAAGATGGGAAACAGCACACACTTGATGTTGTGTAATTGAAAGTCCCTGTTTAGTGTTACCTCTTGCTCTTCAGAATGTTAACCTCCAGATGTCAGCTCCAGGCCTGCAGGGCTGACTGATGCCCCAGCGACGTACAGCCTGGTAGGGAGGAGAGAGAAGCCAGCTGGCCTCCCCGCAAGCACTGGGACTGGGGTGCTCCGGGCGTTTCTGGGACTCATTTCACACTCACTGATTCTTGTTTGCTCACACACACATACACACACAGTACGCACAAACATATACACGCATGCATAGGCACACACACACACAAACACATATACAGTACACACACACACACACACACACACCCATCGTACTTTTCTAACAGCACAAAGAACCCATTCCAGTTTCCCCTTTTTCCTTTGTAATGATGGTGATGTTTGTGCCAGCTTAGCAGGGCTGTCACTGGCCAGGCTGAGTCACGTGGAAACACTGCAGCGATATCATCCATACACAGGCATGGCATAAAGAAAGAGGACCTCTCTGCTCTGTTGTGGCAGCTTGGCGTGGCGTTTGGAGGAATGTGGGAATTTGCCAACGCCACGCCGATCGGAAGCATCAACCACGTAATCAGCGGCCCTGATGTTCCGTATTCATCAGCAGGCCGAAATGTTGCTGATAGTGATGCAGAGCAGGAGGGTTATTCAACACAGCTGAAGGTGCTGATAGCGGCTTTATCAGGAGGGAACACATGGGGTAGAAACAGAGATGCCTGGGGACGACATGGCTACCATCCTCCCTCACCCTCATATCAGCTTCTATCTCCTGTTACTCCGCCCCTCTGTCTTCTATCTCCTGTTACTCCGCCCCTCTGTTTTCTATCACCTGCTACTCTGCCCCTCAGTCTTCTATCTTCTGTTACTCCGCCCCTCTGTCTTCAATCTCCTGTTACTCCACCATCCTGTTTCTATCTCCTGTTACTTCGCCCCTCTGTCTTCTATCTTGTTACTCCACCATTCTGTTTTCTATCTCCTGTTACTCCACCGCACTATCTCCTGTTACTCCGCCCGTTTTCTTTCTTCTGTTACTGCGCCCCTTTGTTTTCTATCTCCTGCTACTTTGCCCTGCTGTTTTCTATCTCCTGTTACTCCACTCATCTATTTTCTATGTCCTGTTACTCTGCCCTTCTATCTTTAATATCCTGTTATTCCACCATGCATTCTTCAATCTCCTGTTACTCCGCCCTTCTGTATTCTATCTGCTGTTACACCACTTGTCGGTCTTCTACATTTCCTGTTATTCCACCATCTGTCTTCTATATTTCCTGTTACTCCACTTCTCTGTCTTCCATATTTCCTCTTACTCCACGCTCGGTCTTCTATATTTCCTGTTAGTTTACATTTGTCTTTCTTTTCTTTCAAAATTTTTCTTTAACTCTATTCTACTCTCTTTGTCTGTCAAACTAGCACATAAATGCATGGATGCATGCACACACAGAAACACACACACACACACACACACATCAACTAATTCCTCCAGCCACCCATGAAAGGACTGGCACTCTCCCATCTCGGCCCACTGCCCCTGTGCGGGTACCTGAGAGTGTTGCGGATGAGTGGAGTTCAAGCAAGGTTTTTTTTTTTGCTTTTTTATGTTGGTGTTATTTTTACAAGTATGTGGTACATTTTCACTAACACAAGCCATTTGTTTGAAAACTTTTTCAGTAGACTACATACAGCACAAAATTCTACACAGTCACTTCACCAAACGTATTCAGTGTTTTATCTGGAAATATGTGATAAGTTTTCATTACGTTCACATATTTTCACATAAAGTCATTTCCTTCCATAATGAAATTCTGACATTACTTTTGAGTCCTTTCTTAAGAATGAAAAGAAAAAGACATTTTATGACTGCTTAATCCAACTGCTATTTTGAGATTAATCCAACTTCTCACTTAACCGTTTGTTTAACTGATTTGTCTACTACAGATTTTAAGAACTACATAATGAGGAAGTTGTCTATACATAAAGTATGATATACTGAAGCAATAAGGCATGAGGGGTTGTGGTATATGGCCAATATATCTCAGCTTAGAACTGTTTTTAGGTACGACACAGCGCTATGTCGTGATGTATTGGTTCTATACCCCAAACCCCTGAGATTCCTTATGGGTTTTATAAATTAGGCCAGTAAATAGCTAGTCATGTCATACCTGTAGTATATGGTCTTATAGAATTACTTAAAATCAACCAATCAGCATTCAGGATTAAAAGTAGCCACAGTATTTTAGAGTCCAAACATGTTTGTATGTGACCCCAGTGGGATTCAAACTGTAAAACCACTCTTGAGCCCAACATGACCTTTTTGAATACATGTATGATTTCCACTCTCCTTAAAAGCAGGTTTGAATTGGGCATGAACCATTACAACACATACTGAAATATCAATGAGGACCTACGATCAAATTTCCGAGACAGGGACCAGCTAGTGCCTGGCCAACTAAACTTTATTTATTTTATTGTAATTTACACGTCACCTACTGCGCTAACGAAATATATATCATCTATTTTTTGCCGCAATGATTGTGTCTTAATTGATCACACCATTGATCAAACTTGGCATAGAAATTATGAAAATTGGATGTTCAGTCAATTTTAATGGGTAGTGCAAGTGTACACTGTGATGTTATTTAAAGGTCTGTGGCATATTCCATTCCAAGGGGAATTTTCCATGATTGTTATGTTGTTTTTTGCTTATTAAACCGTTGTACTCATAATTCACATTTTGCTTGTATACTTTGAATCAATGTTTTTTTGTTAACCAACCAAATGAGTGTAAAACGTGAAGTTTTTAGTGTTTGATTTACAACTCTGTCCAGTTTAAAGCTGAATATTTTCAAATCGTTGTGCACGTAGAAGTGATCTCCTGGCCACCCATTCTTCACCCCCCCTAACCCCCCCCCCTTCCCTTTTTCCTGCCCGGACATTAGATGGCCTGGTCCAAGCCCTGTAGTCAAATCCACTAAGCTGTGAAGACTTAAAACAAAAAGTGAGAAATATATGTGTGTTTGTTCAGGGTTAGCTTGCATCTGTCACTCTCTCTAAATAACCATATGTGTGTTGATAAGCTGACCTGCCTGCCAGTGTTGGGGTTGGCTGTGTGTGTGTGTGTTTATGTGCTGTGGGTTGTCTGTGTGTGTGTTTGTGTGCTGTGCTTGCGTGCATGCGGGTTCTTCAAGCAGATTTACCAAAAGGATTTCTGCTTGGCTTTAAGTCGTAGCAGCATACATGTTGCTGTGTGTGGGGATCAGGAGAAACAGCAGGATTATTGGATTATACAGTGCTGTCTCAGGCATGAGGAATATCAACACTGACTGATAGATAGCCTGGTATACACTTCGCATATCAGGCATGAGGAATATCAACACTGACTGATAGATAGCCTGGTATACACTTCACATATCCGGCATGAGGAATGTCAACACTGACTGATAGATAGCCTGGTATACACTTCACATATTATGCATGAGGAATGTCAACATTGACTGATAGATAGCCTGGTATACACTTCACATATCAGGCATGAGGAATGTCAACACTGACTAAAAGATAACCTGGTATCTTCACATATTGTATGTCTGGAGCTACTATGATCAAACACATAGGTCCTGACTGGTAGTATGATTTATAATGTGGTACACCAATGTTCATCTGCAGTGCACAGGCCAATAACATGACAGGACCAGACAGAAAAGCAAGCAAGGTGTGACGTCTTTTTTTAAAGATATATTTATATTTTTTTATTATATTTAGTTCCCCTACCCTATTTGTCTAATATTTTTTTCCCCTTTCATTCATTGGTAAACTTGTCTTCGCTTGTAAGACCAGTGAATCAGCAACGATGTCAAACAGTGCAGAATCCCTGTTGGGGACTGATCTCCATTTCATTGAACAGATATTTGACCAATCCCTTTTCATTTAGATTAAGGCCTCCTTCGGGGATATGTCATACAGTGCATCACAGGGGGCAGTAGTACAGTTCTGCGAGTCTGTCAGAAAGGCAGAATGGATATACATGTCTCTCTGTCAGAAGAGACATCTAACTGTGATTTGTCAGACTGAGAGGGTTTTTGATGTATCAAGACAGTCAAGCTCCATGAATTGTGCAGAGACCATTGGTAACCTTTCTGTGACACTAATGCCTGGAATCTCTGACCCGTCTGGACCCTCTCAGGTGATTTGCCAAGTGCAATAAGGGATCTTAGAAGCCAGAATTGTAAATCTTCATTAAAATATTGTTTTGAGTTATCTGGGGAAAAAAACTGTGGATCTGTATTTTCTTCTGTTCTTCCCTCATCTGTCAAGGTGTGCCATGAATTATGGATGTCACTTGTATGTTCCATATTTTACACTTTCAGAAAATGTTCAATTGATTTCTCATGTCTCATCATTCAGTTTGAAAATATGTTGTTGAATACTCTAGGTCAGTCAATGTGTGTATTGATTTCTTGTCTTCTCAGATTGGAGTGGAGGATATGATTGCAAGGGCCTGGGAATCTAATCCCAAGGTTATCAAGTTTCCACGGAAACATCAAAGAAGCTCCTCCGCCAATGGACTGAGACGACAGAAGCGGGACTGGGTCATCCCACCAATCAATGTCCCTGAAAACTCCAGAGGACCATTCCCACAAATGCTAGTCAGAGTGAGTGACAGTTATGACATTCATTAAGAACTATTGATGTGCAGTGAAGTTGTCTTTTTGAAACGTTGACTAACTAATTCAGGCCTACATCGTGTACCATCCGAATATTTGTTGGTAGTCCCTTATGCATCTGTTGTAAACTAGACATCAGTTTGTCATTTTGAATAACAATAACCCAATCCTCAAACCGGACTAGTCACGTCGTCTGACAGTAACTCACCAAAGGGAACCAATGAGAACGGTGAAACAGATCTCAGGCAATCACTATGACATGCTGAACAGAACACCACCCTGGTATTTTCTATCAAGGTAGAGGGCCCTCGTCTCCTGGTTGAGTGGTGATGACAAGTGATTTCTCTGTCCTTAGGACTGGACACAGACACGTGAACAATAGGAAATGTATGGGCAACACACACAGTCGTTCAATGAATGTAGGAATACTAAGCACTTTTAGATACTGTGTGTACATGTATGTGTTTTTGGCTTAATTATATATCGGGGACAATAACTAAAACAATAAATACATTTAGGAAAATGTAAATGTTTTGGCTTAAGTGTTACATTTAAGGCCAAGGTTTTTCGGATTAAGGTTAGCCCTTAAGGGTAAAAGTTTGTATTAGGAGTTAGGGCAAGGTTAAGTTTAGGCAAAAAATGTGGTTATTATGGTTAAGTTATGGTGTTAGGATTAGGGTAAGGATTAGTAAAAAATATATTTTTTAATGGTAATCAACTTCGTGTGTCCCCATTTAGATTGCTAAGTAAATGTGTGTGTGTGTGTCTACTCATTGGCAGAAATCGGTAACTACCTCCCTAGCATGCCTGGAACTATTGCCTGTTATAACGCCACCATTTGGCCCAGCGGGATTAAGGTTTCACCGTCTTGCTGCTTGAACCCCTAAATAGACCACTAGGGTTTTTCTTTTCCTTGGGTAGTGTGGTGCCAATAAGAGATAAATTAGCTGCTATAGTACTAGCTAACTTGCTACTTATGGAGAGTTTTTCTGGAAGAGAAATGCTGCTGACAGCTACATTTTCTGGTCCCTGTCAGCCTTTGTATTCCTTTGTTGCTTGAAAGGGATGCCTATATTTGAATTGTCTCCCACTTCATTCCAAAATCTCATCAGTCAACAAAAAATTGCCTGGAAGATGCTGACTATGAGTACACTGACAAAACTATTTGTGAAGTACTCAAGTATTCCAATAACATCTTTCCCTAATACTGTTTATATTAATATTAGCACCACTCATTAGTTGGCTTTTTAGTGGCATCAAAAGTAAAAAGTAAGTCTCAAGACAAGACTAACACGTCCCAAGTCAAGTCTCAAGTCCTACACTTTGAGTTTCGAGTCATAAACAAGTCATAATGTGCTCTTCATCAAATTTAATATTAATTTCATATTTTTAACAAGAGTAAAGTTAGTATATTACATTTACGCAAATCATGAATGTTTAAAACATTCATGATTTGATATACTCTAGAGTCTTGACACTTAAAATAGTTTGTATGGCTATCCTCATGGGGACCAGAAAATAGAAATTGCATGCTCCTTTGCCCTAATCTTAACCCTAAACCTAACCATAACCCTTACCCTAGCCCTAACCTTAATCTAACCCTAATCGAACCCTAACCTTAACCTCAATAAAGTAACATTCATGCCTAAACTTTACCTAGATGTAATGCCTAACCTTAACCCTAAACTTAACCAACAATGCCTGGACCTTAAAGAAACCCCAATTCTAACTCTAAAATGAATTGTAAGTTTGACCCTAAACCTAAACCCTGAGCCGGAAATTGACTTTTGCCTCATGGGGACCGGCAAAAGGTCCCCATGAGTCAAATTTTTTCTGGTTTTACTATACTCATGGGGACATTTGGTCCCCATGAGTATAGTTAGACCTAAAACACCCTCTCTGTGTGTGGTTACAGTAGGCTAAAGTATGTCAATGGTTTTAGGTACAGCAGTAAAATCAGACAGGATTTAGTTTACCAACTGACTTTAACGTTACGTTAGACTACATGCTACACTAGCAAAGTTTTGGCTATTAGCCACGACTTACCGTTCTTTGTGCTTCAAATGCCGAACAAAGTTGGAACTTGTTGCCCCTTCGTCTGTAATCCCTGCATGTTTTGCGAGTTGCAATCCGTTTTTTGTTGACTAAAGTGTCTTTATATCAAAACAATTATTTTGGGTATCATCAATCCAAGGGCTCCGTCTGAATTCACCTGCCGATGTTCCTCTGCACTACCACGCGCAACTTTTCTCTGCTGGCACACTTTCATTGGCTGCTGTCGGATTCAAACTGTAATCCGTTAAATGAAGAGTTGATGCGCTGCACACTTTTTTAATAGCATCTTTTTAATAATTGGGCTTGGGTTTTGTATCAAGTCAGTTCAAGTCAAAAGGCTCAAGTCCAAGTGAAGTCGTAAGTCAACTGGTGTTAAAGTCAAAGTCGAGTTGCAAATCTTTTTTGATTTTGTCAAGTCGAGTCTTAAGTCATCATATTTGTCACTGGAGTCTGACCCGAGTCCAAGTCATTTGACTCAAGTCCACACCTCTGTAGGATACGATTAATGGTGGATAGTGTCAGTGGGAATGTTTGGGTTAATTCCAGGCAATATTGCATATAAACAGTCCTACATTTATTCTTAACATGAAAAATGTGCCAACGCATTGAAAAAGTGAGATTCATCAAAGATCATACGACTGTTTTAAATCTAGGAATACGATTTTTCTGAGATAGACAAATTATAAGCGCTACAGTGTAATATGCTGAATGCATACCATCATTGTTTATTTGGCTTGCTCTGTTGTTGCTCGCTTGACTAGTTATAAAACCTTGCTAAAGAGAGAGAAGTTGGGGCAATATAAGCGTCTTTATGTTTGGGAAACATGCTGTTCCTTAAATGAGGACTTAACCTTCACCAATTAGCCTCCCATCCTCAACAGCTCCCAAAATTGAATGTAGTCAATATTTGCTGTTTGTGTAATGCTGTAATGTTCACATACTATTCTTGAAGTTTGGAGCTTTTATGTCGATCAAGGTGCCGTCTATTCCTCAGATTGTTCTCGAAACCCGTGAATGTCAAATAAACAAATACATTCCTCTTGACTCCAACCTGTTCAGCGACATATAGAAAGCATAGAAAGTGTATGAACCTGTTTGTTTTCTGGGCATTTATCCCCTGGCTCAACCTGGGTGAGATGCCAGACTGACAAGATCCTTTTGATAAGCGCCCGTCGCACTAAACCCGAGGAGGGATGACAGTTGGAAATGCACTGGAATTTCATTTCTTATCTTATTTTCTCTTTCTAAAGTAAGTTTAAAAGAAAGAAAACGGCAAAACCATATATGCCAAGACACTGCTTTCTGCAAATAGGTCCCACCTGTCTCTTTCAACGTGGTCTTTGAAATGCAGCATATAGTAGATCTTACATCAATGAACTCGCCTCGTATTCCATTCACATTTTTTCTGTCTGTTCTAATATTTCAACAATGGCTGTAATTTACCAAATCACTACTTCATATGGATTCTCATCATTACAAATTAACTGACATGGTTAAATTTCATAGCCTGTTGAAAAATATTACATGAAATGTGGAATGGGAAAACAATGGAATCTCCGGACCTCGTAAGCGGAGCCGGTCAAGAAGAGCGAATGTCTCTGAGTGAGTGAGTGAGTGACTGACTTCCGTTTGTTAAATAGTGTAGTGGTTAGAGACGCGGACCTGCCAACCATAGGTCCCGTGTTCGAATCTTGTTACAGTCAAGTCAAATTATGCATTAGGATTTGTTCCATATAGACTTTTTGTTGCGGGCCGGCTGAACTAGGCTTGCCTGGTTCCCGTTCTGATTTTTAATTATTTTTCTGAAAATATTACTCACATATTTCAGAAATATATTATCCATATCAGGAAGTCAGCGGTTCAGAAGCAGTTCCCTTATTCCACCACTGGACTCTGTATGGACGCATGGTCATGGCTGTGTGTCGATTTAAAAACATTGTCAAGCGAACGTTCGTATTGATAAACCCCACACTTTGCCTACATTTGCATAAGCTTTCTGGTGTTCTTGAGTTCGTTGTTGTTTGAAAACAGCCTTTGTTTTGAATGACGTACGCTGTACCCATTAGAGATAAGACGGTGTTAACAAACTGTAGCCTACCCTACCTGTGCCTTTTGACTACTCGAGCGCTCAGGGAGCTTGTTTCCTGTCAGCTCCATGGCAACAGGATGTTTGTATAAACTGTGTGTAGCCCCTTATCAGTCCCCCAGACATGCAGGCCAGGGACAGCTTTCTCTGGGCCGCCACAGAGCTTCCTCACGCCCATTTGTACCGTGCGGCTTACACTCACGGATTACTGAAAGCGCCTTTCACTAACCAGTTGACAAGAGGGCAGATTTTCCACCAAAGCAAAAAACACTCACCCACACAGACAGACACGGCAGGAAGATGGTGGGTGACGGGAGACCTGTACCGCTGTACTGTAGAAAACCTTTCATCCCCCTGTTCTCAGTGTGTGTGTGTGTGTGTGTGTGTGTGTGTGTGTGTGTGTGTGCGCATCAGCCTACAACTGTGGTGAAAGAGAGCCCTGTTCCTCAGACTCGGGGTATGTTCATCACGTCCGTGGCTCTGTGAGTTATTCTATTCTGTTCTCCCTGCAACACGGCTTGGCCGGGCTGTTCCACTGTGACAGCTGGCCGGTGAAGACTACAGAGGGATTTAGTTATTTATCTCACTTGTCTTGAAGGTGGCCAAAAACAACCTCTGTATCTCCAGTACTACACTACCAGCCCACTTGTTCCACAATTCTATCAGAGCAGTGGAACCTGTCTGACTCCATCCCTTTGTCTCTTTATAGGGTGAAACTCCAGACTCCATCTCTCTGACTTTTCATAAAGTGAAACTCTCAGCTTCCATCTATCTGACTCTTCACAAGGTGAAACTCTGACTCCATCCCTCTGACTCGTTATGAGCTGAAACTATGACTCCATCCCTCTGACTCGTTATGAGGTGAAACTCTGACTCCATCCCTCTGACTCGTTATGAGGTGAAACTCTGACTCGTTATGAGGTGAAACTCTGACTCCATCCCTCTGACTCGTTATGAGGTGAAACTCTGACTCCATCCCTCTGACTCGCTATGAGCTGAAACTCTGACTCCATCCCTCTGACTCGTTATGAGCTGAAACTATGACTCCATCCCTCTGACTCGCTATGAGCTGAAACTCTGACTCCATCCCTCTGACTCGTTATGAGCTGAAACTATGACTCCATCCCTCTGACTCGTTATGAGCTGAAACTCTCTGACAAAATTTGTCAGATTCTTGGTGGGGTGAGAGCAGCCGCCTACACACCGTTAAGTTCACCAGGGTTCATAAAGACAATTAACCTTATTAAAGTAATTGCTTTGCCAGATTGGCCGTGGTGAATTCATTTATTTTCTACATTAGTTGAACAAATGTTGAAAATTCCCGTTTCAATCAACGCCGATATGACGCCGCAGGAGGTAAATGTGACTTTGTTATTGTTTGCGATTTGTTTAACCCCAATTACATCCGAACAACGTGTGGATGATAAACACTTAAACAATAAACACAAAGCATTCATAATCAGCCAGTTGGTTCTTAAATAGGGACTGTTCCCTGTTTTAGCTAAGTCCATTAGTGGTTGGCAAGGAGTAGGAGATGTCGGTTCTGTTCTGCATTGTGACTGGTTGACGGACTCCCAGGTTCACTTTAATAATCCGACTATACTGCTCTACCCAGGGATGTCCAGCCATATGTTGATTGCCATCACACAGCAGCTCTCTCTCTTTTTCTCGCTCGGTCGCTCTCTATCTTTCTCTTTATTTTCTTTAACAAAATCTTTTTCAATCTGTCTCAGTTGCTCTCTAGTTCTTGGTTACTTCTGAAAGTCCAGGACTGTTTAGCTGAAGTATCCGTCTTGTGTTGGTCCAGGATAGCTTTATTAGACCATTTTAGAAGGGGCATTCCATTATATTACTGCACATCACTTTGAGTAGGGCCCTTCCCTTTATGAACAGAAGGGTATTGATCAAAGTAAAACTAGCAGCCCCAGCTTTCCGCTGCAGACAGGTTTTTTTGACATGTGCAATTCACTCATGAGCAATCTCAAGTAGTGTTGCTTTGGTGGCAATGATTTACCATTGTGGTAAAATGTGATATGGTTCCCATACCTTCACTGTCAAATAAATTACTGCTCCTGACAGAGGTAAGACGAATAGAAGTAGAGATTGAAATATAGCCAGGGCTAAATAGATAGTGAGATAGATGGAGAGATGGAGACTGCAGAGAGGAGAATGAGAGAAATGGGGATAGATTGGGTTTGTACGATGGAGGGGGCCATTGGGAGAGTCAGTCTGGGGTTTGAGAGAGAGCAGCATTACTTTCAGGCCATTTGTTCCAGTCTCATCTCGGTGGTCTCCTCCAGCACATAAGACTGGACCCAACTGGCCTCAGTGAATGGCAACCAGTACGAACTTGGAGATATGAACATTTCCACTCCAACCTAGTCCCCACCAAACCTCGCCACTGACTCCCAGTCAAAAAGACTCTAGAAATAACTAAATAATTAGCAAAGAAGCAGATAAGGTTGTGCAAGCCCAGACCTTGGGCAAAGCAGAGAATGAGGGCCCTTTGATTAAACTCTGAAGTGCCCTATAATCTACACTGTGTGCTTTAAAAAGTTATTTCACTGTTTTCTGTCAAGGACATGTCTTTGATGAGCCAAACCCCAGCCAGACCAGGTTAATTTGAGGCAACCAATATTTAAACATTGTATTACGTGCAGTAGCATAATATGAGAGGGCACCTCTATGTTGATGTTATAATGACATTATCCCTCCACTTTTTGGCTTTTAGACAATGACTGGTGTGATTTTATTGTGAATGGATTGGGATAACTTGGTAATTTCCTGAACTTTATTCAGGAAGAACACAGTATTCAAGCTAACAAATTATTATGAGTTAAAAGCACCTACACAAGCACACATCCATTTTTTCATCTCATGTCTGAAGAAGTAACTCTGCCAACTTTCTATAATTAAGATATGTTTTAAAACATTGAACAATTTAAAAGGGGAGTCTTCCCATGTTACTCGCTCGCACCTGCTTTGCATACCTATGGGACAGTATGGCCCTTCAGTGTACTAATTGTTTATTCATAGAACAAGGATTGGTTTTTAAATTACATTCCCTGCTGCTGAAAAGTACTCACAAACCAATCCATTCCCTGCATCATGGAGGAATAATCTTTCTGCGTGAACTGCTGTGATCAATTGGACCAGAGTTTTGTCCAACATTTCCGTTTATGTCAAGAAACCCCAACCGCCAAACTATATATTACAATTTTGCCCATAAAACTAAATGCACCCAATGGAAACCAGTCAAACCCTCACAGGAGGCTCGTGGGACATTTGTCCATATGGTTTGGGAATGCTCAAGTTTTAGGTTTCTGGACTTTTAAATATTCTTGTCTCTCTGATATAATGTGTATGAATAGACCATCTATGTTACTATTCAATTATGCCTCTACTGAGTTGTTTGTGATGCAGCAACCTATTTGTCTAGCTGGATTAACAGAAGCCAATAAGATGGCTTTCTTAAAACAGACAGCTGTGCCCTGGCTGCTGTCATTTGTAGACATTATAGATGGAAATATTTGTGGCACGTATACATGGAGTGAGTGAAAGAAATATATCCCTTTTTAAGTATAACAAATAAAAACATTTAAAAAAAAAAAAATCTGTTGAAGCCTTAAGCAGTTAAAAATATGTGACAGATTGTACAAATTGGAATTTGCAACTTATCATCTGAAATGCAGGGACTGGGAGACAAATTATCTGCAGGACGTAATGTTATACAAAACGGATGACTGCAAACCCCGCCCACCTGATGATCAGTCATTTTCTGCCTTTCTGTGTTTAAGCTGTGCAAAATCCATTTACTTGCCACTTTAATCTCGCTGGATTGATTGCTTTCATTTAACTCAGACTCTTTCCGACTCTTGCTTGCACCATTCAGTTTTTTTTTTCAATTAACTTAACAACTGCAGTAACATTTGTAACGACCTGTCAAACTCACCCCGGGAATGGCAGAAATGGGTTCAGTGGAATTCAAAGGCTTTCCTTTGCATTTATAAAAATGCTACTGTTTGGTTAGGTATTCAGCACATTTATCTACTTTCATATCACATGAAAGACAGAAAATATAACTTAAATGTTGATGGCTGCGGAATAATTTTGATTGTAATATCCATAATATTGGTGGTTGCACCCGTTTCACCTCTTTTTATTCTTTCTGTTCAACATACACCACTTCTGGTTTTTATAAGTGGGACAGTTAACTAGCAGATGAATAAAAATCTAAAAAAAACATATGGCATTTAGGAAAAACATAAGACTGTAAAAAAATGCATGGTACAATAATGACGTTTATGTAGAGTGCTCTCAAGAGTTATTAGACCCCTTGGAAATAAGGCTATTAAAAAGTTATTCTGTTTTATCAGCTTCATCTTATACTGAAAATCTCTAAGGAATCTAACCTCTAATTTAAAAAGTGTCAAAATTATTGGCACCCATAGGAATTCTTGTAAACCAAATCTAGTAGTAGAAGTAGCTTCCCATTGATATCTTAAATGTTCATCCATTACCTCCTATTTTACTGGGGTATAAATATGAGGTGTCACACACTCCAGTTTCCATCAATATGGGTGAAGGTCAGGGAACACAAAAATGAAATGAGAATGTTATTGATCTCCATTAATTAGGCAATGGCTATATGCCTAAAAATACCCATCTCCACTTCTAGGGCAAAAATAGCTTACTGACCATAGAAAAAGCTTTTGCATCCCAGTCCCCTCACATAACTCCATGTGCATCATAGTTTAGTTAGAAAAAGATGTTAATACTTGGTTTTATTTATTAATACATTAATATATAACTGCTATTTTAGTCCAGAATAATGTAATATGATGACCGTTATCTTAACACTAGAATGTAATAGGAGAGTTGTTGTATGTGTGTGTCTGTGTGTTTCCGTGTGTGTGTGTGTGTGTGTGTGTGTGTGTGTGTGTCCATGTGTGTGCGTCCCCGTATGTGTACAAAGTGATTGTGTTTATAGCATCCCAGCTGGACAATTAGAGTGTGACAGTCCCATTAGAGCTTGCCTAGCTGTACAAACGCATTTCCTCCGGTGACTGACAGGGAGCTTCTGCGCTCACTAAAAAAATGTCAGTCTGCAGTCCTCTGCCCTGACCCCCCCGGCAGCCTCCCTCAACGACACATGCTGCTCCTCCTGAGCCCTCATTGGCAGGCCTCACACCTCCCACAGCCAAAGGAAAAATCCATTCAGTTCTTGGCTCCACCTGATGGGCAAGACTTTGGTTGCCCATAGCTTGCCAACAGGGCGCTAATGTAGCCTCAGGGTGCCGATGATTGGCCGGAGTGGGAGTGTCGGTGCGTCCTGCGGGACTCCAGGGATGGGATAGAGGAGCCAGGTTGGGTGGAGGAAGGTGACTGGGCAGTAGAAAAGAAAGAGGTTAGGGTGAAGCAGCATTGGCAGGGAAAAACTGCAGCAGCAGCACAAATCCAACCTGTTCCCTCCCTCTACAAGCCACCACTGCCCCCCCCTAATTATACAGAGTGTGTTTCCCTGTGCGGCCATCCCCTGGGATCTGCCTGTTATCCATGTGTTGAGAAACCTCAGGGACCCGGGAGGAGGCAGTCATTTTGCCGTTCGTCTGTCTCCTGGGCCTTCATTCTTTATGGGAAGGGAAGAAAAAGTGTTGGCCTCTGCGTCGTCCATTCAGCCCGGCGAGCGAGAGAATGTTGCTTGCTTTCTGCTGCAGTCTGCAGGCACATTGTATGTCTGCTCTGTTCTCTCAGTATGGGGAAAAAAGGGGATTTCATTCTATTGTTAATGCTGAGAGATCGCTAGTCTATTTCAACAGAGTCCTGCTGGCTTCTTCTGAGCTCTGATTTAAATTGGCCAGCTAATATATTAATTCGGTTTGCCAGTCTGTCTAAATTCCGTTAATATTTGTGGTCTTTCTAATTATGCCTAACTAACTATCCCTGCATCTCACATTATACACCACGGTTAGAATAATGATTTGTGTAACCATGGTTGCATTTACACAATATTTCTACAAAAACAAAAAAATAAATATGTCACCATCTTCCTATCTATTGCACACTGTTTGCAACAAGGTTACTCTCCAACTCCGGGCCGCTGGGTGAAGACATGAAGTCTCTCTGAAGGCACATGTTTAATGTGAAGGTGATTTGTATTGTGAAAGTGCTGCTTGCGCAGCAAAGCTGAGATACTGTGATATACAGTTGGAGACGTGTCTCGGCGGATGTTTCTTCTTTTCCTCTGAAGTTGTTTTCTCCTAGTTACTTCATCTCATGCTTTCTCTTCCTCTTCTCTTACCCTGGATCATACCCGTTAGGGAGAGAAAATGATCACACAAAGACAATGTGTTAGTATTAAAGTAGGTCTATGCATTGTTCGCCCACGTCTTTCCCATATCCTGTCTCTTTTCCTTGAGAACGTCAAGGACATTCTGCCAATTTTTGTGGTAGAGGATGAAGCCGAGTTGCTTCGGGGGCTGAAAGAATTTACCTCCATAGCCATCATGTGTGGAGTGTTATAAAGTAGAATGTCGGGGTGTGAATGCCAAAACGTAACCCAGGAATACCTCCTCCTCAGGTGGCTACCACCCCTCATTTATATTGATGGAGCTCATCTCTGTTGTACCTTTTCAGAGAATGACAGAGACGGAGAGGGAGCGAGACAGAGAGGGAGACG
>JACXGI010003026.1:0-66724 GCA_016801175.1 Esox masquinongy | reverse complement strand
TAAGAACTGTGTGTGCTGTGATTGTGTCAGACTCTGTTGGACTGAATGCCACACTGTCTCCAGATATATCTGTATGAATAAAAGATAATTGCCGGCACTGCGATTTTGTCTCCTCTTAATCTCTTCTCATTAACCAACTCGGGGAAGTACTTTAGGTCGGTACTTCAATACCTAGGTATTTTAGGTCGGTACTTCAATACTAGTGACATCAGAATCAGAAAATTATATTTTTATAATTTAATATATATTTTCATTAACGCTAGATGAATTTTACAAAGTTCCAATCTACTAGCGTAGTTTCATTGCTTTTCTCTCCTTCAGTTGTGCCATTTCCAGTGCAGCTCAGATAAATCAGAGCTTTTATCCAATCAGATTTTCCACATGTGCTGTCTCCGGGTGAAAATCTGTCCTGAGATCTATAGAATTTCGAGTTATTCCCATCTTCTGTTGAAGCAAATTGGGAAGAGGTTGTTGATTGTCATATTCTTCAACCAATCAGATTTCGAGTTCGCCATAATGAGCCTGTTCTTTGGCACGTAGCAGTCTTCTAGCTTGCCTACGTGCGCATTTTTCAGGTGGTGTGATCGGAGAGTCAGCTACCTAACTGAGACAAAACTAGTTAGGACGTAATGTAGGAACATCTAAGATTTATTTTAACCTTCTTTAGTGAGGTTTAAATTTTTAGATGTAGTGCTTTGCGTTAGATTTTTTGTTTAGATTTGTACTGAGCCTTGTTTTTTAACACACTATGGAGAAGAAATGGATTTGTTGGCGGATTTACTGGCAAAGCCTTTTTCGAGAAAACATGGAAATTGTGAGGAAGGATCGTCCAAACCCCCAGCTAGCAACCGTTCGGGGTAAGGATGTACTAGATGCAGTGCTGTATTAGATTTGTACTGTGCCCTGTTGTTTCGTAATGCGCAATGGAGGAGAAGAAATGGATTTGGTGGCGGATTTACGGGCAAAGCCTTTTTTGACCGAGTACTTTCAATCAACTGAGAACGAAAAGTACACCTGGCTTACAGCGTCGGAGGAACATAGTCTTGAGTACGTTCTTGTTTCTTTGAGACCTGTAATGTCATTGATTTGGGCTTTGCGATGTATATTTGTGTTGCTGCGTCCTGTCATACTGCATAATGGTACTGTACATCCTTGACGGTTTCATTCGCCATACATTCATGTTTCTGTAATTAGCGTTATAAGCCTCTTGTTAAATCGCTTTATTCCACTGTCACTGTGAAAATTGGACGGTTACGTCGAATGACAATAGCCTAATAGCCTAGAGGATTAGGCCGCCATACATGCTAGAATTATTAGCTTTGCGTCCATCGTGCTGAAGTTACTAATGGTTATTGGTAAGTAGGAGAAAGTGTCCCACTTTGGAAATCAAATGTCCGTCCAACATGTTTGTTTTGGTTACTGACCTGTATTTACTTGACAGGTAAGCAGGTTAGGACTGTAACCAGCTAATAGTTTGTTTTAACCAGCAAGGTAGTAGATAAATGTAGCTGCCATGTACAAAAGTTGTCCAGGGGCTAATGATTTTCAAGAGGGGAGGATTTCTTTGTAATTTAAATTACGCTATATGGGCTTAGAAAATACACTGACATGCGGATATAGGGGTGTACCGATTTTGATTCTAGTTAGAAAATGTTTAGGTTCGATTTCGAAATTTAAGAGGAGTTTGCGATTCTGTGATTAAGTAACCGCACGTCATTGATTGTGGCCATCTGTTACTACCTCCACGATATCCATGCAACTGATCATGTATGGTTCATGTGAAGGAGTTGGCATTAAACGAAATGCACTCATTTAACCGTTAAAAACAACTATACCGCTCTATACTTGCAGGCCTATAATTTGTTTAACCCTTGTGTTGCCTTAGCGTTCTGCACACCCCAGTTCCGACCCCCCAGTGTCCTGCGGTTAGATCGTCCCTTCTTGTGTATACGGGCTAACAGTGGGTCGGAAAGACCCGTGGGCAAGGGGACGGGGCGGGCTAACGGTGGGTCAGAGAGACCCTAGGGCTAGGGGACAGGGCGGGCTAACGGTGGGTCAGAGAGACCCGAGGGCTAGGGGAAGGGGCGGGCTAACGGTGGGTCATGGTTAGAGCTTATGTAAGCTAATGTAGAGAACATGATGTAATATAAAAAAAAATCCTATTTTGATGTAATTGTTTTTTATTTGCTTGTGCTCATTTGCTTTGGAGATTGATTGTGTAATACATCCAAACACACTAGATGTGTTCACACTGCACCTTAGCTTAGGGCTAAGAGCATCCTAAGCCCTGGGCTAAGGGCCTCCTAAGCCCAGGACTAAGCAAGTGTTCACACTTGCATATTTTGAAGTGGGAAAGCACCACCCTTAGCCTAGAGATAGCTGGCCATGCTCTGGAGCAGGGTTAGCACCGACTTTTCAGGGCTAGCCCCAGAAAAACGATGACAAAATAACCAGTGTGAAATGGGGTCAAGAACAAGATCATACAACGTTTATTGTCCAATCACAAAACCTGCCCTTTCACTTAATTTACATACGCTTGTGATGCGCACCGTTACCAACAGCTCCGTCTGTTTTGGTCCTTTCACTCTGCAAAGTTTTGTTGTTTCATTATGCCTGCTAAATCTTAGCAACGTAGTTATTGCAGCTTGCTTTGGATGTAAATCCTGCAAATATATCGAAAGAATTAAGGTTGATTAACGTTTTTCTCTTTCTTTGCGTAGTTTTAAGTTGTTCAAGCAAATACCGACAGGGTGGGCATCTTGATCAGTCGATGTCATGAAGTTGTTAATTGAATCGGGGTAGCGTAACATTGATCATGTGTCAGTGATGTAGGCTTCTGTAACATTATTTGCATGCCAGAGAGAACGTAACATTTGCAGCTTATCATAGAATGTAAAATGGTATTGTGTCGTATTTGTCCGTTAGCTCAGGGCTTAGGAACAGAAGTGAATCCTTAGCCTAGGTTTAAGCCTTAGCCCAGGGTTAACAAACTCTTGTGTGAACGCAGGCTAAGCTAACCCGGGGCCAGTCTTAGCCTGGGACAATGCAGTGAGCAAATATGTTTTCCATCCCCCCACTGTAATGTACAAGGGATACTTTTTGTGGAAAAACTCTTCAGTACCGCAGTGAATGTATTGTACGAAATACTCAGAAAAGTTTGTAAAATTACAAATATAATGTGAAATCATGGGGCACTGTGCTACATCCAGCAAAGCTTTATATTGTTGTCCCTCTTTATCCCTGAATGCAACACGCTATACTGTACATGGAATTCAACACTACTGTTGTTTGCTCCTTGGGGTTTTAAGGCCGGGTGTTTTGTAAAAGCACTTTGTGACAACTGCTGATGTAAAAAGGGCTTTATAAATACATTTTATTATTATTATTTTATTATTATTATATGGCCTCATTAGTTAGCAGCTAGTGGTTTTTATTAGGAGTCTGGCTAGTTACTCCACCTAAAATTATTCTGTTGACATGAACATTATAACAGGCAGTTTAGCTATGAGGTAAATGTCCTGAAAACTATTGCAATGTAACTTACAGGTGAATTCAGTTTGGCCATAACACTATCTGTTGTTCTTTGTCACTCAGTGAGATTACATTTGGTGCACATGATCAGGGTTGTGTCTTTACTTTGTGTGAATGATGTTTCAAGTTGGCCACATGGGGGCACTATAATAAAGGAAAAAAAACAAATGTCTTATTGCTTGCAACTATGGATATAAGTTGAAAAAAATGTGCAAGTAGTAGCTTTAATGCTGAAACCATGCTGCTTGCAGCTTTAATTATTATTATTATTCTTCCGACAAAAGAGGGTGTTTTTTGCAAATTCCCGTGAGATTAGGGTTAGGGTGCCCAAATTTTTATGGTAGTAAAGGGCCAAGGGCCGCAACTTCTGGTGCAGTGGCATGCATGTTGGCCTCATGGTGGCGCTGTCACAAGCCTCCAAAGTTGCACTTTTTGCAAGCTCACCACGCCCACTCCTTGTGACCTACAGTCTTGAAAATTGGTACATAGGTGTATCACCTCATAATGAACATTTTTGCCATTGGGACCTATAAAGTCCGCCATGATGGATTTTCCACCATTATGGATTTTTTGAAAAACACAAAAAAATTAACTCCTCTGGCACCAAATGTCCGATCTTCACATACTTTGATATTTGGCATCTAGGGACCATGGTCTTCAAAAGTTATATCAGCCAGACCATTATGTCAAAAAACATGGATGCTATTGACCAATGAACATGTACGGGGGCGTGGTTTTGCACATATATAGACATCTCCTACAAGGATAATGGTATAATAAATCTTCTTGGTATGTATGTTGACAAGGACCATACGGAAAAAATGACTGCAAGTATTTTTTTATCAACCACATGGTGGCGCTATTGAGGTTTTCACATTAGCAAGGTCACCATACTCACTCCATTTGAGATACAGCCATGAAGAGGTAGGTAAGTCCACCTCCTCACAAGGAACATATTTGCCATTGGGACTGATTAACTTCGCTTTAATGGTTTGACGGCCATTTTGAATTTGTGAAAAACACTAAAAAAATTAACTCTTCTGGCACCAAAAGTCCGATCTTCTCGTACTTTGATATTTGGCATCTAGGGACCATGGTATTCAAAAGTTATATCAGCCAGACCATTAGGTCAAAAAACATGGATGCTATTGACCAATGAACATGTGAGGGGGCGTGGTTTTGCACATATAGACATCTCCGACAAGGATAATGGTATAATAATTCTACTTGGTACATATGTTGGCAAGGACCATACGGAAAAAATGACTGCAAGGATTTTTTTATCAACCACACGGTGCCGCTATTGAGGTTCCCCACATTTGCAAGCTCACCCCGCTCACCATGTTTAAAATAAAATCTTGAAAAGAGGTATATAAGTCCATCTCCTCCCAAGGAACATATTTGCAATTAGGACCCATTAAGTCAGGCGTAATGGTTTTTCAGCAATTCTGAATTTGTGAAAAATGCTTCAAACGCTACTTCTATAGCATCATATGACAGATTGAAACCTTTTCACAAGTACATTTTAAAATATCACTGAAGACCCCTCAGCGTGACTTCTTAATGCACATTATTTCAGTATGCACTGACAATTCCAGAATTGTATATTATGACAACAAAAAATGCCACCACAGCAGCCCATAAATACCATGTTGCTTATTAGATACGGAGCAGTATTCTGATTTCAACTGGTTAAAATTATATTTTGAAACTATTTAGGGCAGTAGTACTGTTAAAGAGTATACTGAATTTTTATTGAGCACCCTTCTAAGATGTTATTTTCTTGATCACTCCACTTGTATCAATAAAACGTATGCTAACCAGCAGACAATGGTTTGTGTTAATAATGCTTTTATTTACGTGATTATTCACTATTTCACTAAAGATGGTGAAAAATAATGAATTCCGATTCTTGCATATTTAGTATTGGACAAATACGATCAGTGAAAAACACCTTTATGAAGGTTATGTTGAGCTTGTTTGGCTAATTACTGTTTACGTGCGAAGCCATTTTTGTTTTCATTCCACTGAATTCTGGGACCAAATGTCTGACCGGAAGTATATATCTGACCGGAAGTTCAAATCTTGATTACCTTCCTGTCTCTGAGTCACTCATCTTGTCACCTGTATCTGACTTTTTTTGATTAACAATCTTTAGCAGACAAGTTGCAAATTGAAATACCACATGTGCGGCAGACCAGACAACATGTAATGTTAAGTTTATCAGTCTTTTTTCTTTATCAGAAGGCAAGTTAGGTAGGTAAAACTCTCTAGTCTGTCATTTGCAACATCAATAAAAACGAAATATAATGCAATTGAACAAAATAGTAAGGTAGGTAACGGGGTTGTATTTTTTAACTACGTCGGGAATTTCCGAAATGGTAATTAATGACACTCTAGTTAACATTTTATGTCGCTAATAATTTAAAAACATTGACAACTTGGTAAAGTTATTATTTGGTATACAAGAAGATATTTTTCTAAACTGCTGCTGACGAGAGGCCTTTTTTGCTGGCCTAGTGATATCAGAATCAGAAAACTATATTTTTATAATTTAATATATGTTTTCATTAACGCTAGATGAATTTTACAAAGTTCGTTCCCATCAGTCTACTGACATAGTTTCGTTGCTTTTCTCTGCCTTGGTTTTGCTGTTTCCAGTGCAGCTCAGATAAATCGGAGCTTTTATCCAATCAGATTTTCCACATGTGCTGTCTCCAGGCGAGCATCTATCCTGAGGCCTATAGAATTTTGAGTGAATCCCATCTTCTGTTGAAGCAAATGGGGAGGAGGTTGTTGATTGTCATATTCTGCAACCAATCAGATTTCGAGTTCACCATAATGAGCCTATTCTTTGGCACGTAGCAGCCTTCTAGCTGCCTACCTGCGCATTTTTCAGTTGGTGTGATCGGAGAGCCAGCTACCTAACTGAGGTAAAACTAGTTAGGACGTAATGTAGGAATATCTAAGATTTATTTTAACTTTCTTTCGTAAGGTTGAGATTTTTTAGATGTAGTGCTTTAGATTTTTTGTTTAGATTTGTACTGAGCCCTGTTGTCTTTTTACCGCACAATGGAGGAGAAGAAATGCATTTGGGGGCGGATTTACTGGCAAAGGCTATTTCGAGAAAACATGGAATTGTGAGGAAGGGTCGACCAAACCCCCAACTAGCAACCATTCAGGGTAAGGATGTAGTAGATGCAGTGCTTTCTGTTAGATTTTTTGTTTAGATTTGTACTGAGCCCAGTTGCTTCTTAACGCACAACGGAGGAGATGGAGAAATGGATTTGGTGGCGGATTTACTGGCAAAGCCTTTTTTGAGATTAGATTGAGGAAATTGCGAGGAACTGACCCCCACCCTAGCAGCCCTGTCCCAGACAGGGAAAGGATTTGTGTGGCTCTTTCAATCGATCGAGTACCAAAAAGTACACCTGGCTTACTGCGTTGAAGGAACATCGTTTTTGTGAGTACGTTCTTATTTCTTTGGTACCTGTAATGTCATTGACTTGGGCTTTGCAATGTCTATTTGTGTTGCTGCGTCCTGTCATACTGCATAATGGTACTGTACATCCTTGATGGTTTCATTCGCCATGTATTCACGTTTCCGTAATTACTAGTGTTGTAAGCCTCTTGTTAAATCGCTTTCTTCCACTGTCACTGTGAATATGGGATGGTTATGTCGAATGACAATAGCCTAATAGCCCATAGGATTAGGCAGCCATACATGCTAGAATTATTAGCTTTGCGTCCATTGTGCTAAAGTTACTAATCGTTATTGGTAAAGCCTGATTTATGCTTCTGCGGGTCTGCGTTGTTTATGTCATGTGCGTGTGTACGCAGACGTGCTCAGCATTTATTTTTGTGCGGCCTTGTGCGGCCTTGTTGTGTAGATAGCCATTGCACTTCTTAGCACTAGGCGGCAATGTCGCGCAAAATGTTGGCTTGTTCGCTTGCAGATCAGGAAAGCTTCACAGAAGAAGTAACTACTGTACAGTTGGTAAACAATATAATAGGTAGCTAGATCGGGGAAGACGGTTTCTGGAATGGCACATTTGAGAGAGCTAGTACAATTAAATGAAGAGGAAGAAGGAAAGAGAGAAGACGCTTGGCACCTGGTTTGTTCGCTTGTAGAGCAGGAAAACTTCACACAAGACTGTTGGAATTCCTACCAGACAAATGTACATGTTGTGAAGGCCTGTGCTGCACTGCACAACTATCTGGCCTGCACAGATGCTGCCAACACACTTGCAACAAAGTATATACCACCTAATTTCAAAGACTCTTTTGAACAATGGCGAGGCACAGCCAGTGGAGAAGACAGGTCACAGAACGAGGCACATTGGCTGATGCAGGGAGAGCCTCACAGGCTGCTGTTGGAGTCTGCAATGACCTGATGAGGTTTTTCATGTGCCATTACATTTAAAGAAAACCTCTTTATTTTGTTAAATATTTGTATGTACAATTGTAAGTGTAACAAAGTATTGCAAACAGTGAAAAGAGCAGACTACATAGACGTTATTATTTAAAATGCAGAGAAAGTGCACTCAAGTATTTTGTTCAAACATACACTTTCTCTGCATTTTAAATAAAAGAATATAAATAAAATTAAACAATATTGAATCAAATAACTCAAAAGGTCAACTTCCATGAAGCGTGCAAATTATTTTCACTCAAATCCCAAACAAAAGTTTAGTCACTTTGGAAAAAGATTATTTTAGCCACATCGGGGTGTGTATTTAAACAGTGTCTTCAGCACTTCATTTCCCCACCTCAAAAGCTGATGGATTCTGAACTTGGATAGACCTTTTATGTTGTAGCAGTTCGCGGATCAGTTCACCTATGGTGACAAAATCTTGCAATATCGTCATCAAACTCTGAAGTGAGCATGGCATGTCTCTCTTCCCTCTTCTCTGCACTGATCCAGAAGGTTAAGTCGAGCTGTCAGGTCATCGTTCTTCCTAATTTTCTTTGGTGCTCTCTAGGAGGATGAAGAGGAGTCAAGGCAGGATGTACCTGGAGAGACACTCTTAGGTTGTTTTTGGTGGACAGGTCTTTGGTAATTAGATGTGGCAGGTTCTAATGATTGTCTGTTCTCAGCCTCGGGGTCAACTGATGCAGCTAGTGAGGTTACATTTGAGTCCAGGTCAGTTTCAGATGACTGTAGGATTGTAATGTATAAACTTATAAATAACACAAAGTATAACCTTCGAGAGATGGTAACAATCATTTTCTCCTAATTAATAAGGTTTTTCAGGTTCAAGTAATTACGTCATTTCATTCAACTTTAAAGAAAAGTTGCCTGACACTTGTCCCTGCTCCCCCTTTCACTTTTGGCTAAAAACGATTTACTCATCTGAAGAAAAATCACGTTGACACATTTACTTTGCATTTAATGTTGGATGAACAACTAGCTAGCATGGCAAAATAGTACTATTAGTGTTAGCTAGACAAACCTGCTTTACATAACTAAAGCATGGCAAAATAGTACTATTAGTGTTAGCTAGCCAAACTTGCTTTACCAAAAACATAGAAAAATAGTACTATTATTGTTAGCTAGCCAAGCTTTACATAAAATGTCTGTTTCTACAGATACAATTGTGGCAGCCATACTGATAGCTACATCTAAATATAACTACATTTAACTTAGTAGTTAGCTAATTAACACAGCCATGCAAACAAAGGACTGGTAAAATGAACGCAACAGAATCACTGGAGTATACACTTTTAGTACTTGCAGTTTAGTTTCTCAGACAACGTGACTAAAATTTTCGTTTACTCCCAGTCCATAGGGATAACTCAAGTGTATTGAGAAAAACGTCAACTAAGTTTTGTTTTTGTTTCCTGTGTTGCTAATACGATTCTTTAATCTTTACTGGCCAGTTAGCCATCTTTGTAGTAGAAGTAATCAACACTGAATTTGCCAATTTGAAAAACTGAACTTACCTTGTTTGTGTCCTCGCCAAAATTGGAGGTGGTTTTACTGTGTTTTATGTGCTCGGACAACCATGAAAGTATAAAACGGAGGTACTTTTTTCCCTCCTGCATCTCCACTTTGACTCTTCAGTTTCTTCTTTATTCTTACATATTTGTCCCTCATCATCTCTCAAGCTTCCACCTTTTCTGGCAAGTTGCTGGCCCTTCGCCCAGAATTTCTCCTATACTATCAAAAGTTCCTTGATTTGAACCATGCCTCCAGACTCCATTGTTGCTTCGTCTTTGTTGATACAGGAAGTCAAATTTGGCCGGAATTCCGTACTCTGTGTAAAACCCTCCTTCCGCCATCCAAGCAATCATCGTCTGTGCGGCTCTGCGGTTCAAGTACGCGTAGCTACGCACTTTTAGATTTTTGAGCTGGTGCGCGTAGCCTATATGGCCTGGCTGTGCGGGCCTGTGCGGCTCTCTGCGCTGTCCGCGAATCCTACGCAGACGCGTTTGACATTGACGTATAAATCAGCCTTAAGTAGCATAAAGTGCCCCACTTTAAACGGTGACAAAATAATCAGTGTGAAACGGGGTCAAGAACAAAACCATAGAACGTTTATTGTCCGATCACAAAACCTGCCCTTTCACTTAATGTACATACGCTTGTGACACGCACCGTTACCAACAGCTCCGTCTGTTTTGGTCCTTTCACTCTGCAAAGTTCTGTCGTTTCATACCTGCTAAATCTTAGCAAAGTAGTTATTGCAGTTTGCTTTGGATTTAAATCCAGCAAATAAGTCAAAAGAATGAAAGTTGACTAACGTTTTTCTCTTTCTTGTGAATCCTTAGCCTAGGGTTAAGCCTCTGCCCAGGGTTAACAAGCTATTGTGTGACCACAGGCTAAGCTAACCTGGGGCCAGTCTTAGCTTGGGACAATGCAGTGTGTAAAGGCCTTATATTTTCCATCCCCCCACTGTAATGTATAAGGGATACTTTTTGTGGAAAAACTCTTCACCGAAGTGAATGTATTGTATGAATTACTCAGGAGAGTTTGTAAAATTACAAATATAATGTGAAATCATAGGGCACTGTGCTACATCCAGCAAAAAAATATACATGTTGTCTCCCTCTTCAACCCCCAATGCAACACAATATACTCTACATGGAATTCATATTACCTCATTAGTTAGCAGCTAGTGGCTTTTATTAGGAATCTGGCTAGTTACTCCATCTAAAATTGTGATGACATGAACATTGTAACAGACAGTTTAGCTATAAATAATTTGCCTTTTAGATTTGGTGTTATGTTTTCCAGCCTCAGTAGCTAATCTATGCTCAGTAGCTAATTAATCCACTGTTTTTATTTGTACAATGACTTGCTACTATAGGCAAATATTTAGTGGAATGTAACATTGCCATGATTATTTCATTAAAAAAACAACTATCTAGCAGAGTCAAAAAATGGCTAATGTTAGCGATAAATGCTATCGACGTTAGCTAGCTTGTAACGTTAACTAATGGAAATATTTAACTAACCTCGGTTTAATCTAACATTAGTCCTTCAATAATCATTCTGGTGACATGAACAATATAACATATGGTTTAGCTAATAATAATTTCACCATTTAGAGATGGTGTCATGCATTCGAGCCTTAGTAGCTAATCTATGCTCATGAAGCTAAGCTAATTCTCTGTTTTCATTTGTACAATGACTTGCTAATACAAGAAAATGTTTAGTGGAATGCAATGTTGCCATGATTATTTCATCAAAAATAAATACTAGAAGATTCTCAGTCTAATCTAGCATTAGCATAAACTACCTTAAATCATTCTGGTGACAGGGACATTATAACCAATGATTTAGCTATTAAAAATATGCCTTTGGTAGAGAGGGTGTTATGTGTTTAAGCCTCAGTAGATAATCCATTCTCAGTAGTTAAGTAATTTCTCTGTTTTCATTGATTTCTACAGCTCCACTTCTAACTGAGGGCTAAACTTATCAATTGTTCCTTTAAATTGTAAACATGGCAGTTAAATTAAAATTAAATCTGAGTTGTAATTTAACAATAGCACATGGGTACATAGGCTATATGCCCATGCCCTGCCAAAGTCAACATATTTTTACAGTAAGAATAGGGAGGGCATTTTCCAAATAAATGAAAATCTGGAAAGGTATTGGTTTTATTGTTGTAACCTGTAATACTCTTTTGATAATAAAAATTAAACAATTCTAAAATAAATCGTTTGCTCAATCATTGATGTTAATACACATACTTCAGTAAACATACCTTTGGAAATTATAATGATTATCTCTTCTGACCCCATCATTATCGTACAACAAGCAAAAGGTGAATTCATTCATATCCTCTGCGCTGGGGAAGACTAATAAATCCATTCAGTTATATTTACCATACAATTAGGCTACATTTATTACATTCTGAAAATTTCAAGCAACTACATAATTACATGATTTGGTGCTTAAGGTGTTATACTGCCCTAGAAGTGTCAGACATTTGAAGTTTCCATATTTATCTGATTCTGAATATTGTATTATAATACCATTTGTGGTAAATGTCCTGATAACTATTGCAGTGTAACATGCAAGTACATTCAGGTTGGCCAAACTGTGGAGGCATAATAGCCATAACACAAAATCTGTTTTTCTTTGTCACTCAGTGAGATTACATTTGGTACACATGATCAGGGTTGTGATTTTACTTTGTGTGAATGATGTTTCAAGTTGGCCACATGGGGCCACGATAGGAAAGGAAAAACATAGATGTCGTATTTCTTGCAACAATGGATATAAGTTAAAAAATGTGCATACTGGCTAGTAGGAGCTTCAGTGCTGAAACCCGCTAAATGCTGCTTGCAGCTTTAATTCTTATTATTAGGGTTTCAGCACTTCACTGGTGAAACCCTATTGTGTTTGTTCCGGTTCATTATTATTATTATTATTATTATTCCAGCAAAAAAGGGTGTTTTTTGCAAATTCCTGTGAGATAAAATGACTTAAAGGTGCCCAAAGTTTTATGGTAGTAAAGAACCAAGGGCCGCAACTTCTGGTGCAGTGGCGTGCATGTCAGCCTCACGGTGGCGCTGTCACAAGCCTCCAAAGTCGCACTTTTTGCAAGCTCACCACGCCCACCCATCGTAACCTAGAGTCTTGAAAATTGGTGCGTAGGTGTATCTCCTCATGATGGACATTTTTGCCTCTGGGACCCATAAAGTCCGCCATGATGGATTTTCCGCCATTTTGGATTTTTTGAAAAACACTTAAAAATTATCTCCTCTGGCACCAAATGTCCAATCTTCACGTACTTTGATATTTGGCATCTAGGGACAAGGTCCTCAAAAGTTAAATCAGCCAGGCCAGTATGTCAAAAAACATGGATGCTATTGACCAATGAACATGTGTGGGGGCGTGGTTTTGCACATATATAGACATCTCCTACAAGGATAATGGTATAATAATTCTGCTTGGTGCATATGTTAACAAGGACCATAAGGAAAAAATGACTGCAAGGATTTTTTTTATCAACCACGGTGGCGCTATTGAGATTTTTCACATTAGCAAGGTCACCATACTCACCCTATTTGAGATACAGCATTGAAAAGAAGTAGATAAGTCTCCTCACAAGTAACATATTTGCCATTGGGATTCATTAACTTCGCTTTAATGGTTTGGTGGCCATTTTGAATGTGTGAAAAACACAAAAATTATCTCCTCTGGCACCAAATGTCTGATCTTCACGTACTTTGATATTTGGCATCTATGGATGATGGTCTTCAAAAGTTACATCAATCAGGCCAGTATGTTGAAAAACATGGCCGCCATTGACAGATGAACATGTGCAGGGGCGTGGTTTTGCACATATATAGACACATCTCCTATAAGAATAATGGTGTTGTGATTCTACTTGGTGCGTATGTTAACAAAGATGATACAACCATAATGACTGCAAATATTTTATCATCCACACGGTGGCGCTATTGAGGTTTCCTACATTTTCAAGCTCACCACGCTCAACACATTTAAAATAAAATCTTGAAAACAGGTGTACAAGTCCATATCCTCCCAAAGAATATATTTGCAACTGGGACCCATTAAATCGGGTGAAATATTTTTTCTGCAATTCTGAATTTGTGAGACATGCTCCAAATGCTACTTCTGTAGCATCAAATGACCGATGTTAAATAGCAAAAAATGTCTCTAGTCAGAGCATGCAGTGAGATGCTTCCTGTGCCCCGCTTGGCCCCCTGAAACGCAGCTTGCAGCTTTAATTTCCATTGGAACAGTAACAAAGTATTTTCAACTCCTGTTTCTGAAAAGAACTGAGTCGCTGAAGATATGTATCCATGTAAATGTCATTTACTTATTTACATTGAAGTAATTTTGCAGATAATCTTATCCAGAGCGACATAAAATAGAGTACATTTTTATTCTGCGCCACCCCCCCCTCCATGCTCTACCAACTGAGCTACGTCCAGCCTATTGATTGGATTTGAGTTTGACAGACTGATTGATAGGTCTGATTGATAGGTCTTAGATGTAGCTTTTTCTCAGTGTTTCTGGATGTTATCATGACAAATATACAGAGGGAAGTGTTTTGATTTTCAGCTCCCTAAGTGGGGATCTGTGGAAACATAGGAATAGCATTGATCCCTGGGGTCAATTCCTGGGGCCCCTCTAAAGGGCTGTGGTCATGCTGTTCTCATTATGACCCTGTAAGCTTATTCTTGCTCAACTTCAGCAATACAGTTTGAAGAAAGCCTTGTGATCTGCAGATATTTACTCAAAATGAGGTTTAAACTAACAAACCTTTGGTTTAGAGGCTAGGAATGATGCACTTGACCGCCAATCATTTTGTATAATTCTCTTTATATTCGACCATATGCGTTGCAGAAACTTGCGAGTCTTGAATCCGTAAAATAGCATGGCAGGGAAATTAATTTGTTTAGGATATTTGGACTGATATTTTTAAATGTGGTTAGAATTTGGATGAATGGGTGTATATTGGTTGTTTGAGTGGAAATATTTCATGTTTACTGAAAAGTTTTTCTTTTACCAACTTAATTAATAAAGATGGAAACATGCATGTTATTGCTTTTTCATACTGTACTTGTAATAAAGATTTGAAATTGGGTGTGAACCTTCTGACAGCAGACTTTTTAAAATACTTTTTAGTTTATTCAAATATAGTCTTCAATCTAAATGTTCTTCCTTGTGCCACAGAAATGGGTAACATTAACAGACAATGAGGAATTCCATAATGAGTGATTATTTTTGTTTGTTTTTTCTTCAGGAGCACTTAATGTTTCAGAAAATAGTCTAAAGATGGTCTTAGAGTGTGTCCCCTGGTTAAAGTTTACAAAATGCAGCAGTAGTCTTCACAGCTCTACCAGAGGACAGAGACAGAGAACCATGATCACTGATGAGTCAGTCAGCTGTCCTGGAGCAGGTCATATGGGCCACTCTCCACCAACTGGTGCTTGCCCTCCTGTTAAAAACACATTCATGTTACCTTGAGTATTCACCACTAGAAAAAAGTAGTGCTTTTAATTCGGTACAATATAGATACAATTAAAACAAATAGTGGTTGGCATACAACAAAGGTGGTTTACTTACAGGGACCTCTGAAGAGCCAGTTTCACTTGGGGCAGGGGCCGAGTCATAAATGGGGTTAACTATACTTGGGTTGCCGATGGCAGCGTTGCAGTTTGGAGGCGTCTCATCCTCATCCTCCTGCAAACAGATGAATTTAAATGATCAAGTTCAAGATTCCTTAAGTGTTACTGTCTATTTAGCTACTAAACATAAAATAAAAACATCAGCAAACGGATGATTTTTTGCAAAGAGAAAAAATAATGCCCAAGGTGTAATTTGAGTTCCAGCTATAACCTACGATAACTGACAAATACTACTGCATATAGTTTATTATAATATTTAGGCACAATGCTCAGGCATTGCTGTCACATGCCAAGTCTAAATGATTTAACAGTTTTGCAGGCATTGCAAGACTTAAATCACACATTGGGTCTTGATGAACGAAATATACACCGATCAGCCATAACATTATAACCACTGACAGGTGAAATGAATAACACTGATAATTTCATTACCATGGCACCTGTCAGTGGGTGGGATATATTAGGCAGCAAGTGAACATTCTGTCTTCAAAGTTGATGTGTTAGAAGCAGGAAAAATGGGCAAGCGTAACGATCTAAGCGACTTTGACAGGGGGCTCTCCTCCCAGACCTGGATCAGAGCAGCAGTGAGCTCCTGGACCATCTTTGGCGCTACTTGGCGGCATCGGATGCCTCGATACATATCATCCCAGAGGTTCTCAGATGGATTCAAGTCTGGGGAACGTGAGGGCCAGTCAATGGCATCAATGCCTTTGTCATCCAGGAACTGCCTACACACTCTGGCCACATGAGGCCGGGCATTGTCCTGCACCAGGAGGAACCCAGGGCCCACTGCACCAGCGTAAGGTCTAAGAATTTCATCGCGGTACCTAACAACAGTCAGGGTACCATTGGCTAGCACATGGATGTCTGTGCGACCCCCCAAGGACATGCCTCCCCAGACCATCACTGACCCACCGCCAAATCGGTCATGCTGGATGATGTTGCAGGCAGCATAACATTCACCACGGTGTCTCTAGACTCATGTATGTCACATGTGCTCTGTGTGAACCTGCTCTCATCTGTGAAGGGAATGGCGCCAATGGCGGACCTGCCAATTCTGGCGTTCTCTGGTGAATGCCAATCAAGCTGCATGGTGCTGGGCTGTGAACACAGGTCCCCCTGGAGGATGTCTGGCCCTCATGCCACCCTCATTGAGTCTGTTTCTGACAGTTTGGATGGAAACAAGCACACCAGTAGCCCGCTGGAGGTTATTATGTGGTTACTTATGAGGAACAGGAGGAGCACTGGCACTGGCACTGGCTCTTCTATGGCCCTGTCCAGCTCGCCTTGTGTAACGACCCGTCTCCTGGTATCTCCTCCATGCTCTTGAGACTGTACTGGGAGACACAGCAAACCTTGCGACGGCATGAATGGATGTGCCATCCAGGAACTGGACTACCTGTGCAACCTGAATGGGCTGCAGGTACTGCCTCATGCTACCAGTAGTGACAAGGACACTAGGAAAATGCAACTCTAGAGAAGAATCAGTCAGGAAGGATAAGGAGAGAGCAATTGTCTGTGGCCACCACCTGCAAAACCACCCCCTTTATTGGTCTTGCTGTTGCCTCTCCAGTGCACCTGTTGTCACTTTCATTTGCACCAGAACAGGTGAAATTGATTCACAATCGCTTATGCTTCCTAAGTAGACTGATTGATATCCCTGAAGTTTGACTTGGTGTTATACTGTGATGAGTACGTGTTCCCTTAATTTTTTTGAGCAGTGTATTATCGACTAGCATCCTCCATACCTCTTGGTTAACCCATTCATTTGAAGAAATTGGTCAGATGCTTGATTAAACTGTGAGGTACAGTATATTCTGTTCCCTTCTAGACTGTGGAACAACTGCTACTGAACAAGCATTCTTTGAGTTATGTTTTCTCCCTTTCGTTGGCTGTGGCTAGGTATTTCTTGAAGCAAAAACTGACATCTTTGGCATAGGCCAGATCTTACAATGCCTAGATAGGTCTTTTATACATACAGTACCAGCTATGCACATCCTGTGTTATCTTCTTCAGGCCCAGGGGTCCCAAACAAACCCTCATTGTTTTTTCACTACTTTCATTTATTGTAATGTAATGTTTTATTATTTTTATCCCAGGATAAAGTGGTACTCAAGTTTGCCTGCAATACAGTGGCAGTCCAGCTTATAGCCTTTCGGTTCACAAAGAATGATGTAGCAGGCCACCACTGGTTGCATGCAATGGTTGAACGGGGGAACACAGTTTTTGTTTCAGCAATGTCAAAGGAGTAGCTGCATTGGAAGTGTCAAATTTATAAGCGGCTGATTGTGTATAGTCACTGTTAATGAAAAATGTGTCCCTAAATTCAGCCTTTGTTTAGAATAAGAAATTGTAAGCTGTAAGGAAACGGTGACACAAATTGAAAATCGTTAAATGAGTTAGTAATGATTTCAGCCTGAATGAGCTGTAGAACAAGGCTGCGTAAGATTATGCATTATGTGAGATGATTTAGAATGATTGTTGTATTTTAATGTGTGATTAGTGGATTCTGTGTGACACTGGATTATGCTCATAATCAAATCGTTGCCCCTCTGGGTCTACAGTCAAGGTATCCTTTCTAACCCGAGGAACCAATATGGGAGTATAATACTTCTACCTGCGACCTGGTAAATACTGCCTCTATACGTGCATTCTGCAGGAGGTGAAAAAATGTGACCTGCCCACCATAGTGAATTTAAATAAAGGATGCCAGTACATATGTACTTTTTTGTCTGGAAACACAAGTACTGTGCTATTTCGCTTCTATGGGCGTGACTGGATAAGAATTGTTTTCCGGTCTCACTGGTCATACTAAGACTGCATTCACAATTAACCTTTTTTCCTATATAGTGCTCTTTTGTAAAAAGTAGCCTACTAGGGTACTCATTTTTTTTCTAAATTCATATGTTGGGCAACACATACACACACAAAAACACTCACCTTAAAGTAATGGAACTGGAAGGGTTTGGTATTGTGGGTGTAGAAGTGATAGCCAACAAACCCAGCCCCAGCCATCAGAATAATCAGTAGCACGACTCCGATGCCCATTCCTGCCTTGTGACCCGGAGGGAGCTGGTGGACCAATAACAGTCAAGGTCAGAGGTCAGGTAGGAATACTCCACTTGCTGGCATTAACAACTGATTTAGGGCCAGTTCTTGTAATCTTTGTCCATCTTATTCCTTACCATCGTGAAACAGATTAACATGATCATGGACAAGAAGTTTTGCTACGTGTCACTAGAGACCCAAGGAGAGAAACTAAACAGAATATGAGTTAATCATCTCACTACTGTCTGAAAGGGTGGGGCTTTAAGTGGACCCTGCAGCACGTGAATGATCCCGTTGGACGCCAGGATGTCAGAATCTATGACGAAACGGTCATTGATGTAACAGGAGGAACTCTACAGAGCAAAAACAGAAAGGGACAATAATGAGCTTAGACTACTATGTTAGTGTAAATGTCTTTTGTACATAATAAATAAAACTATGGCCTTTGGTTCTGGAAACATTCAAACATCTTAGACCGGGAATCAATCTCATCATGCTTTATGTGTAAGTTAAAGATAATTTCTGTTTTGATATTCAGCCAAATTAAAAAAAATGTTGACAGAGTGATCAGATTGGATTACAAAGCAGACCCAGGCAATATGCACTTCACATAATTTGAAAAGCAATGTAAATGCAAGCAATACGGTGATGTGTTCAGTAACGCTGTTCTATGTCTCACCAGGGACTTGGGGTTGAGGAAGTCAGCGATACCCAGGACAGTGAGGCTTTGGCCCAGCCGGGTGCGGATACGGCTGCCGTTTGTCAGGTCTTTTAGGGCCAAGGCCCGGCCCACAGCCAGATGGTACTCTATATCCCTGTGTGTGAGTGTCTGGACAAAACACAGGAAGAGGTTGCACGAGTATGGTTATGAATGTGGGGTAAAGACTGTTAGTGTGCATGTCAGTGTGTGTGTGTGTGTGCACAGGTGCGTGACAGAGAAGGACCTCTGACCTGGTTCTGGTATAGGCCAATGTTATCTGGAACAAACAATGTGGACTGGATGGTCAGGTTACTTAGATGGCTAATGTACTGTTTTCCAGACTCAGAGATCTGGGAGTAGTTTAGGATTTGCTGCAACAACAACAAAAAATGTTTGCTCAGTAAAAAATCACGGTAAACAAAATGGATTGAATGGATTGATAGCGTTTGCATACTCACAGACAGGAAGTTGGAGAAAGTAGGCTTCTCAGTAAGGACCTGAAGGAGATTTCCAGTGCAGGAGTATCCATCTCCAATGTAACCTGTTTTACACTCACATTTCACCTCTGGGGAGTAGAGATGAACAAGACTCATGAAACACCTTGTAAAACCTCCAAAAACAACACATACTGATTGCAGAATTATTTAAACATACTAAAGATAACTGAAGATCCAAAACCATGTCAAGCCTGAGGCTGCATCTCTCTGTCACTCTCCGCCCGTTTCACCTTTTTCCTCCCTTATCTCTCATTAGTTTTCTTTCCTCCTGTTACCTTTGACCCTGTAGCAGAAGGCGTCCCAAGTCTCACTGAGGTTGCTGCGAACACCATAGTCTACGATGCCCACGTGACCAAACCCACACTTGGGGTTGGAGTAAGTGGTGGGGTAAGCCACTCTGGCCTGGTCAAGCCAACCAGCCGCACACAGGTTGAACCCAGCCTAGAGGCAAGGACATCAGAGAGTTTACAACAGTAAGGTGTATCTGTCATCTGGTGTATGTTTGTCTCTGTATGTGTGTTCCTTGTACTAGTACTAGTCTTAATGAGGACCCTAAAAAAGAAAAATCATGCAAAGTGAGTACAGTACATCTGGCCGGTCCTCATTTTGTCAAGAGCCTTAGAACTAGGGTTAGGCTGTGCAGGGGAACCTACTGTATAACTGCTCGGAGAAGATGCTGTCTCTTCCCTTGAGTGACCACTGATACTAACCATTGGGATATTTAGATCTTTCTTGAAATGTACATTTGTTTTGTGTGTGTGTGTGTGTGTGTTTCTACTCACCTGCTGTGCATAGGAGAGCTGTGTGTAAGTAGCGATAGTTCCGTCCTCTCCTGTGCAGGCATCTTGGGCAGATGTGTAGTTAAGTTTATACTGTCCCTTTGTGGATCGGAAGTGGAACACACCCACTGTGCTGTCTGGTGGTAGGAGAGACCAGAATTATACAGTTTAAAAAGCCCAGTATATAGGTCCTAAAAAGCGCCATATGATTTATACATATTGCCATATACTTTAAATTATAGTCATATAAAATGGTGTGTGCGCATTTTGGGCATACCCTCATAGTGTAGGTCAGTACATTGGGCATCAGAGTGGCACTGCCCATTCTCCTGGAGACACCGGTTCACAGGAAGCTCCTTCACCTCACATGTCTTACCGTCTCCTATATAGTTATCCTTGCATGCACACTTCTTCTTACCCTGTAGAAACACATTATACAAAAACATTCCTGGAGCAGATCTAAAAGCTCCAAATGTATCAAAATTACAAAAATATCAATACATGTAATTAGATACTGATGCTTAGATTACATTGGCAAAACTAACAAGATTCCATATCCCATGGGAACCCCCTATAGCAGGGTTGGGGTAAATTCCATTTCAATCAATTCACAAAGCAAATATATTTTTGAATGTTCCTAATTTAAAAGAATTGAAGAGATTTGGAGCTGTAATTCCTGAATGAACTGGAACAGAATTAACCCTGCCCTGTAGTGCCCATGGCCACCTCCAGCTGACCCCTTACCGGCCCAGTCATGGTACAGGTGGCATGCTCGTGGCAACCCCCATTGTCGTCAACAGAGCAGGGGTCTATGGGTTGACAGAAAAAGCCATCCCCTGAGTGTCCCTTAGGGCAGGTACAGATCACCTTCTCCCCCTTCTGACTGCACGTGGCTCCGTTGGCACAGCCACCATTCCAGTACTTACACAGGTTGGCCACTGGAGGGAGATGGAGAAAACAAGTAAAGGAAGAGCTAAGATGGTGAAATTCATAATACAGAAGAGTGGTTCCTAACACCTTATGTAGATCTAAGAGTGTTTGACCGGTTTAAGTAATAAGGTGGATCTTCTAACCTATCAGAGGGCCAAGTGGAGCTACTCACAGATTTTATTACACCTCTCAGATTTCTACAAGTGCATAGGGCGTATGGCTTAGGGGTCCATTTGTGATTGGGCAGTACTCATCAACAGTGATTTACAGTGATACCACATATCACAACCACAGTGATGTTATTAATGTGCATTTGTTGGTTGAAATGATGCGTGTGTTGTAGAATTTCAGTGTGGTGATGACTCAAGTCTGTACCTATGCAGGTGAGTCCATCTCCCTCGTAATAAGGTTTACACACACAGGTGTTGTTTTCTTTACATACGCCATTTGGAGAGCAGGCTTGGGAGCAGACAGGACCCAGCGCTGAAAGGTGGAAGGTACAGGTCACATTACATATTTCAATAACTGTTAAAAACAAAAAACCAGGCAAGCCTAGTTCAGCCGGCCCGCAATAAAAAAAAAGCATTGATCGTTGTTGCCTTCCCAAGATACGAAGCCGGATCGCACACCTGAAAGTCTGTGTCTTTAACCACTACACCACCAAGCTATACAGCTGGTATAATATGGAGCCAAATTGAGCTCAAATGTATTGACCGTAAGAAAAGAAAACGTAACTGAAATATTTCATAGTATGAAAAAACTAAATTCAATCGTATGAAAAAAATAGATTCAAACGTGGTAAAAGTGTATGCTAAAATCATTACATGGATTTTCACGTACAATCTTAAAATGTCTTCGTTCAAACACGTTTTTTTATGTTCGCTTCTTACGATTACGATTTCTTCCCACCTTCGAGTCATGTTTTCTCAAAATCAAGTTTTGAGCCTCTATTGGCGTGGAGGTGGGGCTTTATCTGCACTGCTTTCCCAATGCAATCTGTGGAGAGAAGTTTAAGAATTGTATAAGGCTAAATGTGTACATTTAAACAGAATAATGAAATGTTATTCACAGGTTGCATCGATGTCACTGTTGCCATGGTCACAGACACAGATATTGATGAAAGTTTAACGTGTTCTGGAGGCACTATGTACCACAACATAATCTCTACCCAGGTTAAGGGTGACCAGGGTGACGGGAGTAGATAAAACACGGCAAACTCACGGCTCGTCAGGCCTATCAGTGCACAGTCTAAGGTGTGCTATGGTTTATTTAACTAATTAATAACTATCGACGTTCATTTAATATATAGTTGTTCTTTATGTAAACAATGGCCGTTATTGGGGTGGCAAAAAAAACTAATGCGGTAAAAGTTTATACTTAACTCATTAACTGGATTTTTTTTTTTGCTGTGATGTTTCCAATCATTTAGGCTTAGAACAAATGGTAATTACCCCCTGTCTAACTTCTGTCACTTGAACACGTTAAACTTTCATCAATATCTGTGTATGTGACAATGGCAACAGTGACGTCGATGCAACCAGTGAATAACAGTTTATTATTCTGTTTAAATGTACACATTTAGCCTATCTTATACAATTCTTAAACTTCTCTCCACAGATTGCATTGGGAAAGCAGTGCATGGAAAGGCTATGCTTTTCACCTTATAATGGTGTGATTCAAGGCTAATCCGATGCGAGAATTCAATGCCCAGATAAAGCCCCGCCTCCACCCCAATAGTGTCTCAAAACTTGATTTTGAGAAAACATGACTCGAACGAAGGTGGGAAGAAATTATTATCGTAAGAAGAAGCGAACGTAAAAAAAACGTGTTTGAGCGAAGACATTTTAAGATCGGACGCGAAAATCCATTTAATGATTTTAGCATATACTTTCACCACGTTTGAATCTATTTTTTTCATACGATTGAATTTAGTTTTTTCATACTATGAAATATTTCAGTTACGTTTTCTTACGGTCAATACATTTGAGCTCAGTTTGTCTCCATACAGGATATTATGCTAGCAGTGCTAACTCAAATTTTCTTTTTCAAAATAAAAGCCATCATTAACTATATAAGGTAATATAGTTAACAATCTAGTCAGTACATTTTATGTTTAATGTTCATTCCAATTTTATTCTTGTCTGTTTTTTCACAGACTAGATTAACTATATTGCCTTATACATTTCAATTATGGTTTTTATTGTGATAAAGAAAATCTGAGTGCTGCCAGCATAATGTCCTGCAGCTAAAATAACGCTAATGAAGCCTCGAATGGCCATCATTAGGTGATGATAACTGACTTTTTCGACAAGTGAAAAGATGAGAGAATCCACCAGAAATAGTCGCAATACTGTATAACCGTAAATAGTTTTAGTTGAGGCTTACTATAACATAGTTACTGAATGTTGTAGCCAGCTAAGTTTTTGTCTATCCTGACCTAAAAAGCATGCACGGATGCGTACTTCGAAAATCCATAAGAAATATTCGCACAATAACTGTAAACAGTTTTATTGCGGCCCACAATTAAAATAATTCAATTTTGCTGTCCTTACTGGATTCGAACTCAGATCTCCCACGTGAGTGGCACTGTCTTTAACCACTACGCCAAGACACTACACGCTTTACTAATCGCTAGACACCATTCAGCATTGTGTTAAACTGATTAACATTTCTTATTACGTTTACCTCCACCACAAATAGCGTCTATGAACTATGGCTTTTGCCACTGGCCGTTTTAACAGCTTATTAGCCAGTAATAGGCTTACAAGTATCTACTAACTTCCTAGGAAAAACTTAGCTGGCTACAACATTCAGTAGCTACGTTATAAGCCTAAAATTAAACTGTTTGCTGTTATATTGCGACTATTTCTGGTGGATTTTCAAATTTTCTTAGGATTTGTTCAGGATAGACAAACGCTTTGCTGACTACACGATTCTCTCGTCTTTTCACTTGACGAAAAAGTCCATTATCGTCACCTATATTGATACAGTAGTTATTGTATCAATGTTATTCACAAATGGCTAATAAGCTGTTAAAACGGCCAGTGGCAAAAGCCACACAGTTCATGAATGCTATTTGTGGTGGAGGTAAACCTAATAAGAAATGTTACTCAGTTTAACACAATGGTTAATGGTATTTAAAGAAATATTCAAACTTGATGTGATGTTAATGCCAGGCAGAATTATATAACGTCAAGAGGCTATACCGACACTCAACAGATATGTAGCTAGGTGGCGTAGTGGTTAGAGACACAGCTTTGAATCTCATGAGGGCAAGCCTAGTTCAGCCGGCCCACAATAAAAAGCATTGATTGCTTTTTATTGTGGGCCGGCTGAACTAGGCTTGCCTGGTTTCTTGTTGTCTATCCTGACCCAAAAAGCATGCATGGATGCGTACCTCGAAAATCCCCAAGAAATAGTCGCAATACTGTATAACCTTAAACAGTTTTTGTGTAGGCTTACTATAACGTAGCTACTGAATGTGGTAGCCAGCTAAGTTTTTGTCTATTCTAACCCAAAAAGCATGCACGGATGCGTATTTAGAAAATCTATCAGAAACAGTCGCAAAATAACCGTAAACAGTTTTATTTTAGGCTTACTATAATGTAATGTTATAATGTTTTTGTCTATCCGGAACAAATCTAAATGCATACTTTGTTTTGACTGTGAGGAGATTAGGTCGCGAAACCTATAACTTGGAGGTCCACTTCTCTAACCACTACGCTATTTAACAAGGTAAGTCGGTCAGTCACTCACTCACTCACTCAGTAAGAGACATTCGCTCTTCTAGGCCGACTCCACTTACGCGGTCCGGCAAAAAATACAAAAAAAATGGACACATTTAGATTTAGTGGTTGTAGAAACTGCATTTAAACGAATTATGGTGGTTTGCCTTCTTTTACGAGGTGGATATTTTTTAATTTGTTGTTCTTTACCTAGTTGTGTTTCACAGCGCTGCCCGGTCCAGCCCTGATCACAGAAACAGGAGCCTGACCCTTTAATTCCATCTTCACATGACCCATGCTCTGTGCAGTTACACACTGAAGAGAAAATTACATTAATAACAAGTCCATTCAAAGACTTAAAATCATTAAGATGCTGTAACTTGAATCCACCCAACTACATTAAATTATTGTCTTGCTATGAGTGTCCACACTGTTACACACCTTTGCAGTCTGGTCCATAGTGGCCATCTGTACACAACTCGCAGGCATCACCCTGAAAACCAGCATCACATGTGCAGTTGCCATTGCCTAGGTGACCATCGTCACACTTTCCACGATTAAAACAGGGAGATGAATTTCCGCCAGGACAAACTTAAAGGCAACAAAAACAGGAAGTATTGATTGGAAACAAGTCTGTTATCTATTTCTCTTTAAAACTTGTTTCAAAAATCACTTATCGAATTTGACACTTTCGACTTGAATAAAGTCTTTGTTCCATTCCGGCCATTATTATGTTCTATCCTCTGTTGCTGTTTTGAGTATAAAATTAGTAGGCTACTTTTTTTTTACAAAGAGCACTATAAAGGAAAAAATAGGTACCATTATGAATACAGTCTTTGTAGTGATGGCCATATGAGGCTTCATTACCATTCTTCTAGCAGCAGGATATTATGCTAGCAGCGCAAACTCAGATTTTCTTTTTCAAAATAAAAGCCATCATTGAACTATATAAGGCAATATAGTTAACAATATAGTCTGTACATTTTGTTTAATGTCTGTTCCAATATTGTTCTTGTTCTTTTAACAGACTAGATTGTTAACTATATTGCCTTATACAGTTCTATGATGGATTTTATTGTGACAAAGAAAATCTGAGAGCTGCCAGCATAATGTCCTGCTGCTAAAATAACGCTAACGATGCCTCATTTGGCCATCACTAAGTCTTCGTACAACCAACGAGACCTGAAAACAGTTCTTACCCAGACAGTCACGCCCATAGAAGCCATCACAGCACTTGGGTTGCCAGAGAACAAAAGTACAAATGGATTGGCATCCTTTATTTAAACTCACTATGGTGGGCAGATCACATTTTTTCAACTCCTGCAGAATGCACATAAAGGGCAGTATTTATTAAGTCTTAGATAGTATTACATTATGGTATTATATTCATATAATGGTTACTCAGGGAATAAAGGATACCTTGACTGTGGATCCAGAAGGGCAACGATTTGATGATGAGCAAAATCCACATTGTAACTATTACACAAGACAAACAGTGTGACATCATTAAAATACAAGAATAATTATAAATCATCTTGTTCAAGGTTAGCAATTGAAAGACGTGGACTGGTATGTTGTCACACTCACTGGGATATCCACAGTTTCCTTTTTATCACAGCGTCCCCCTAAACTTGGTGGATCTAGTAAACAGTCGATACCATAGGCTATTCCTCCGATGAATGGGAGATGCCTTTGGATAATGCGACAGTTCCCATTGTTGAAAAAGATTTCACCCTGTGTTGTTGGAAAATATTATAATTCTGCATGTTAGTGTGGTTTCATCAAACAATAATGCTCATGTCACATTTGTTTATCTTACTATTTTGTCCATCCCTCCACAGCTGGCTTTGAGTTCCGATCCCTGGAGTGTACGTATTGGGTCCATGTGGACCAGCTCTGCTGCATACACCTTGGTGTCTCGGATGATATGGTACGTCAGGTATTCCAGCAGGTGTCCTTGGTTCTGTGGGTCGTACAGGAAGTCTTTCTGCTTCTGGGGTAGGGCAGCCATGGCTTGGTCTGAGGGCAGGAATATTGTAACGGGCTGGTGGAGTGGGTCATTCACCATCTCAATGACCTCTGTGGCCTGAGTGAAACAGAAAACATTTACTTAAACCATCCAGAGGTGGACTTGCTATTCCCAACAATTTTCCCTTACAGTTCAATACATTATAATGTGGAGTCCACACATAAAACCCAGTTTTCAAAAAGTTGGGATGCTGCGTAAAATACAAATAAAAACAGAATGCAATGGTGCGCAAATAATTTATCCCTATATTTAATTTAAAATAGTACAAAAGATAACATATACAATGTTGAAACTGAGAAATGTTATTGTTTTTGGAAAAATACATTACTATTTTGAATTTGATGCCAACAACACATTTAAAAAAAGTTGGGACAGGGGCATCTTTACCACTGTGTAGCATCACCACTTCTTTTAACGATACTCTGTATGCGTTTGGGAACTGAAGAGACCAATTGCAGTAGTTTTGAAAGTTAAATGTTTTCCCATTCATGCTTGATATAGGATTTCAGCTGCTCAACAGTTCAGGGTCTCCTTTGTCGTATTTTTCATTTTATAATGCGCCAAATGTTTTCAATGGGTGACAGGTCTGGACTGTAGGCAGGCCAGTTTGGCACCCAGACTCATTTACTGTGGAGCCATGCTGTTGTAATACATGCAGAACGTGGTTTGGTATTGTCTTGCTGAAATAAGCAAGGCCTTCCCTGAAAAAGACGTTTTCTGTATGGCAGCATATGTTGCCCCAAAACCTGTATATATTGTTCAACATTAATGCTGCCTTCACAGATGTGCAAGTCACCCATGCCATATGCACTAATGCACCCACATACCATCACGGATATTGGCTTTTGAACTGTGCGCTGATGAGAAGCCAGATGATCCCTCACCTGTTTAGTCCAGGGGACATGGCGTCCATGATTCCTAAAAATAATTTCAAGGCGGCGGTGTTTCTGGATCTTGTTTATATATGTTTTTTTCTTTGCCTGGTAGAGTTTTAACTTGCATTTGTAGATGCAGCGACATACTGTGTTTACAGACAATGGTTTTCGGAAGTGTTTCTGAGCCCATGCAGTGATGTTCACTACAGAATTGTGTCGGTTTTTAATGCAGTGCCGCCTGAGAGCCCGAAGATCACGGCCATTGGTTTTCGACCTTGTCCCTTGGATACAGAGATTTCTCCAGATTCTCTGAATCCTGTAATGATATTATGTACTGTAGATGATGAGATCCCCATCATCTACATCAACTCTTTGCAATTTTACGTTTAGAAACGTTATTCTTAAAATGTTGCACTATTTGCCCGTGCAGTCTTTCACAGAGTGGTGACTCCCTCTGCATCCTCACTTCTGACAGACCCATCTTCTTTGGAATGATCTTTTAATACCCAATCATGTTACCTGTTGCCAATTGACCTAATTAGTTGTGGGATATTTCACCAGGTTTAGTTTTTTAGCATTACACATCGTTTCCAGTCTTTTGTTGTCTCTGTCCCAACTTTTTTGAAACGTGTTGCTGGCATCAAATTCAAAATGGGCATATATTTTTCCAAAAACAATAAAATGTTTCAGTTTCAACATTTGATATGTTGTCTTTGTACTATTGTCTATTCAATATAGGGATTTATATTATATGCAGCAAAATGTTCAAATATCCCTAAAGTGAAACTCAGTGAAAGAATAATGACCTCCAGTAGTTTGTAGAAGGTCTTGTAACCATTGTGATCAGCCACGTCAGTGAGGTTCTTCTGTGAATGGAGAGAGGGGGATATTGAGAAGGGTGAGACAAACATAGTGAGATAAAGTAACAAGAAGAAGTTGATATAGAAATCAGGGATTCAAAAAATACAGCTCCGGAAAAAAACTAAGACACCATTGCGCCTTTTTCTTTCCTTTCCAAAAAAGTTGAAAAGGAAGGTTTTGAGTGAGGAACAGAAGGTTTCAAATTAAGAGACCACTGCAAATTGAACGCTTCTGTTCTTCACTCAAAACTTTCCTTTTCAACTTTTTTGGAAAGGATAGAAAAAGGTGCAGTGGTCTCTTAATTGTTTCCGGAGCTGTATATATTTGGGGTCACTTAGAAATGTCCTTGTTTTCGAAAGATAAACAAATGATTTATCCATTAAAAAAACATCAATTTGATCAGAAATACAGTGTAGACATTATTAATTGTGTAAATGACTATTGTAGCTGGAAACGGCTGATTTTTAATGGAATATCTACATAGGCGTACAGAGGCCCAGCAATTGTGGGTTCGATTACAGGCTCAAAATGCCAGATACAAAGAACTTCCTGCTGAAACTCGTCAGTCTATTCTAGTTCTGAGAAATGAAGGCTATTCCATGTGAGACATTGCCAACAAACTGAAGATCTCATACAACGCTGTGTACTACTCCCTTCACAGAACAGCGCAAACTGGCCCCAACCAGAATAGAAAGAGGAGTGGGAGGCCCCGGTGCACAACTGAGCTAGAGGACAAATACATAAGAGTGTCTAGTTTGAGAAACAGATGCGTCACAAGTCCTGAACTGGCACCTACATTAAAGAATACCCACAAAACACAGTCTCAACGTCAACAGTGAAGAGGTGTCTCCGGAACGCTAGCCTTCTAGGCGGAGTTGCAAAGAAAAAGCTATATCTCAGACTGGCCAATAAAAAGAAAAGATTTAGATTGGCAAAAGAACACAGGTGTTATGGACAGACAAATCCAAGTTTGAGGTGTTCGGATCACAAAGAAGAACATTTATGAGATGCAGACCAAATGAAAAGATGCTGGAGGAGTGCTTGACGCTATCTGTCAAGCATGGTGGAGGCAATGTGATGGTCTGGGGGTGCTTTGGTGATGGTTAAGTATGAGATTTTTACAGGGTAAAAGTGATCTTGAAGATGGAAGACTATCACTCCATTGTGCAACGCCATGCCCCCTGTGGACGGTGCTTGATTGGAGCCATTTTCCTCCTACAACAGGACAATGACCCAAAGTGCAGCTCCAAACTATGCAAAAACTATTTAGGGAAGAAGCAGTCAGCTGATATTCTGTCTATAATGGAGTGGCCAGCATCGTCACTGGATCTTAACCCAATTGTGCTGTTGTGGGAGTAGCTTGACCGTATAGTACATAAGTGCCCAATAAGCCAATCCAACTTGTGGGAGGTGCTTCAGATTCCCTTGAAATTACCTCAACAAATTCACCACTAGAATACCAATGGTCTACAAGGCTGTAATTGCTGCAAATGGAGGATTCTTTGACGAAAGCAAAGTTTGAAGGACACAATTATTGTTTCAGTTAGATATCATTATTTCTTACCTTGTCAAATGACTATATTTCCTGTTAATTTTGCTGTATTTCCTATTCAAACTCATTTCATGTACAGTTAGGACCAGAAATAATTGGACACTGACACGAGATTTGTTATTTTGGCTGTGAGTGATTACGGGCATGAGAAACTTAACACAATGCATAAGTGCTGACTAACACTGAACAACGAACAATAGATAAGATGTGGTGGCCGTTACTGATAGGCCCCACACACCCTGTACACACCTCCTGCTAGGAACTGTCCATGTGACTGTCGTAGTGTCAATAGACCCATGGACTATAGGGGAGGTTGGAACATCCCATACAAGCATACCATGTAGGATAAACCTTTCTTATTGGAGGATAAGAGACTGTGTAATGGATGGCTACGATCACTGACTGCCTCCTATGTGTATTGTCATAAAAGACTGTGTTAACTTTGTAATTATTGGAGAACATGTAAGAACTATGGAAGATCAACATCTTGGACTCATGCTAAATAAAGATTCTCCCCTGACTTCGGTTTAATCAATGTCTCTGTTCATGGATCAAAAAGTAGACAGAAGCTAACAGCTGTTTACCAAAATATATTCAAGTTACAGCATGGCTCGACAATAATGATGGCCCTGACCCAGTAAAAAGTCAAGTCGGACTAATAAAACTAACAAGTCCTGTCCCAATCGGGCCATTGCAAAAATAAATTGAGATTGAAAAAAAATAATAATCGCATTATACACATCCTCCAGTTGTTTCGTAATCTGGCACAGGGGCATTTCTAGCCAAACTGGCGCCCTAGGCGAGATCTCTAAATGTCGCCCACCCAAAAGAAAAATGCCAGCTTCAGGGAAAATACAAATTTTTAATTTTTCTATTATAAACACAAAATAAATACAAGTGCAGTAGCATATAACCAACCAGTTTACCAATGCAATGTTGTCTGCAACCTTCTAAAACCTTTTTTTCTCGAATTATTGATCTGAACTGGCCTTTAGTGTTCTACTTCCATCCTTTGCCCACTGCCTGAGCACATGCTATGTATTCTAACACCCCTGGCTGGGATGCTGAATCAGGAGACGGAGTCAGAGGTAGAGAGTACTGGGTAGAATTTATTTACCTAAACACAGACAGCTGTTGGCCACTGTCTACTCCTCAACCCTAACAGCAGACACACCATAGGCACTTAGCAAACACTAATAACTGTAGCTAGCTCACCAGGTATCTCACAGGTACACGGTTCTCTGTCACACACAGGAGTGGAGCCAAAAGAGGCCAATGCCCACCAAAATCCCACCTTATATAAGCTATGGCCCCAGAAACCCTAGACACACCCCTGCTGTCCAACAAGCACCCCAGAGCTGCCACCTCGCCGCGGGACGTCCCACCCGGATAAACATCCCCACCCGGATAAACAGCCCCACCCAACTGTAAGACCCAGCATTTAATGTGAAATGCATAAACATTAACAGCTGAGAACAGCACTTAAAGAAATGCACTTTACAGAAATACAGGGTCGCCACACAGCTCCCCCCTTTACAAGCCCTCAACACAGAGGGCACAAACAAAGTCACTCAGGTGACCTGGAGGTCTCCTCTCTCTCCGGGGCCTCACCGTATTCTCCCCCTGAGTGTCTCTTCTATTTAAGCCGCAGCTGGTAGCTCAGTCCCTGCCTCCTGGGAGGCCTCTGACGGACCCACCCCCTGGCTGTACCCACTGTCCCTTTGCTCACCCCCCATTGTCTGTCTGCCCCTGTAAGGAGCCAGTCTGTCACTGTGCACCACCACTTTGCACCCCCTTGGTGGAGTTTGGATCCGGTACACCACTTCTCCCATGCGCTCTAAGATCTGACAGGAACCTAGCCATGCACTGTCCAATTTAGGGCACCGCCTCTTCTTCCTTGCCGGGTTGTGCAGCCACACCAACTCACCCGCCTTGAAGTGTCGCCCTCTCGCACGCACATCGTAGTGCCGCTTCTGACGTAGGCCCGTGCTCTTTAGCTGCTGTCTGACGAACACATGGGCAGACTCAAGTCGGTCCTGTAGCCTCCGGGCATAGTCTAAACCGGACAGCACTGATGTTTCCTCTGGACCAAACGCCATTTCAGTTGGGGTGTGAAGCTCCCTTCCCAGCAAGAGAAGAGCCAGTTAGCAGTCGGTGGAGTCCTGTACAGCTGACTGACACGCCATGAGGACCAGGAGAAGGTGAGTGTCCCAATCTTTTTGGTGTTTCGCCGTCACAATGGCCAGCTGCTGAGCTAAGGTACGGTTGAATCTCTCCACCAGACCGTCGCTCTGAGGGTGAAGAGGGGTGGTGCGTGTCATCTCCACACCCAGTAGCTGGCACATTTCGGCGAACACCCTGGACTCAAAGTTCCACCCCTGATCGACTCAGGTACCTCAAACCAGCTGATAAAACCCCCCAGCAGCACATTGACAACCGTCTCTGCCTCCTGGTCAGGAAGGGCGTATGCTTTGGGCCATTGTGTGAAATAGTCCATTGCAGTCAACACCCACCTATTTCTCAAATCTGAAACTGGGAAGGGGCCCACTACGTCCACCACCACCCTTTCTAAAGGTGACCCCACAGGGAACTGTTGCAATTGGGTATATGACTGCCTGGGTGGACCCTTCCTAGCTGCACAGCTGTCGCACTGTCTGCAATAGTCCTCTACGTCATGTCACCCCCAGTAAAACCCTTTCCTAAGTCGTCTAAGCGTCTTGGTCGCCCCAAAGTCCCCAGAGCCTAGTCCCCCGTGTAACTGGCCTAACTTCATCTGCTGCAAAGCTTTTGGGACAACTACCTGCCAGGTGTCCTCTCCCGTTGCTGGAGTCTTCCATCCCCTCTGTAGGACCCCCTCAGCCAGCCTCAGAATGTTAAAACAAGCCCACAGTCTCTTTGTTGTTGATGAGAGGGGTGTCATCTCCTCTCTTGATGGCCGTTGGCCCTCGCAGACCCACTGCAGCACTGGTGCCAGCTCCCTGTCCTCCTCCTGCCTCTCTCTCCACATGCTGATGTCGACCAGGTGAGTCTCTCTGTACACAGGAGGCCCCATCTGGCTCACCACATCCACTGCACCCTCCTCCTCACTCAGCTCGCTCTCTCTCTAGCCACCCTTTTCTCACAGTAGCCGCAGCTTCTTCTGCACAGGGATGGCAGGACAGTGCGTCTGCGTTGGCATGGCGAGCACCAGCCCTGTGCTCCACCTGGAAGTTGAAGGACTGCAACTCCTCCATCCAGCGTTCGACCAGCCCCGCGGGTTCTTTAAAGGACAGCAGCCATTGGAGAGCAGCGTGGTCAGTGCACACAACAAAAGGTATGCCACAGAGATAGTATTTGAAGTGGCGCAGGGATGCTACAACAGCCAACAGCTCCCGCTGTGTCACACAGAAGTGATGCTCTTCTTTTCTGAAGGTCCTGAAATATGACACCAGTCTCTCTCCTTCTGGGCCAGGCTGCGCCAACACCACTTCCATGCTTACGTTGCTGTAATCGGTGTCGAGGACAAACGGCTGTGACGGATCTGGGGGAGCGAGGACATGGGCTACAACCAGGACAAGTTTCAGGGAGTCAAATGCTTGCTGGCACTCCCCAGTCCAACTAAACTCTCTGTCCTTGCCCAGCAAGCCTGTTAGGGAGAAGCGTTGTTGGAGAAACTACTCACAAACCTGTGGTAGAAGGAGGCCAGCCCCAGGAAGCTCTAGACCTGCTGCCTTGTTGTCGGGTCAGGCCAGTATCTGACAGCTTCCACTTTGTCGGGCATGGTGCCAATTAGGGATGTGCATGACAAATATTTTCACTATCGATAATTCCTCTGCTTTTGTCATCGGATATTCGACCCCACCCACTCATGCCAAAAAGAGAGGTACTAAATGAAAAAAAATGAATGTAAATTGTAATGTTATGCAATAAATTCAACGTTTTAGTTAAAAATGTAGTTAACAACCTTAATAATGTTTTAGTATAAACAATTAGGCTAGATATACTTTTACTCGGGAGACTTTCAGATTCAGAAATGCCATAATAGCAGCAAATAATTTACCTAGTGCATAGGCCCGTCAAGTGGTTAGTATTTTATAACAAGTGATTTATTTCAAATTGTTACAAGCTTTTCCATTAATTACAATTGCAAATTAACTATAAACGTCGTCAAAAAACACGCATTGTCTCCCATGACTTATGTATGAATTGAAAAAGTATGAATAGAGATATGTATGAATAGAGATATGTATGAATTGCCTTACATTAACTAATGTCTTTGTGTCAATGTTTTCTGGCCATAACAACAAAATACAAAATGTATTAGACCATCTAACCAGCTATTTTTTATATACAGTCCATTAAAACTATACTTTTGAAGGAACCGAAAAATCTCAATTCTATCTTTATTTACATATTCAACGATTATGCAGTATTTAGTATAAGCCATTCATAATTGTCCTCAATTGTGGCCTATACTCTGTGTGTCTGGTCATAGTTTTTTTTCAGAATGTTTATGTTACAAATGTTTATCTCTGGTCTGACTACAGAACCTAGGGTCATGCCTTAATCGCCCTGGGTATGGGTATCTTCATGTTAGTAAACCGACCCCCACTTCTTTAGTTTGGGGATATAAACTAGAGCGGAGTTTGGGGAAGCTCTCTTGCATTTTCCTCACTCCTGCCTGCATCTTCAATCTCCGGAGAACTTTTATCTTTGATACTTGTGCTGTAATTGTAATACTCTCTTTATATATTTTCAATTCATTGGTTACATTAATTAATTGACTATGTGGAATTAATCTTAAAAGGGTCAAAATCCAGTTCCTTCACTTTCCAAACGAAACTACATTTAATATATAGACTAACAGAGTTACATTACAGTCTGCATTAAGTCAAACAAACCTATCGATGTGTTCCAGTTTCAGTGAATAAAAAAATATCCTTGGAAGGCGGCTTAATAGGAATAAATTATATAAAATAAAATAACAAAAACCAAACAAAATCTGGCTAGCGCATCCATAGATTCAAGATCTATGAATCTATGTCCAACCCCCGTAGTCGACACAGAATCTTAGTTTTCCCCCTTTCTTAGGGACCATCACCACCAGGGCTGACCACGGGCTGTTGGCTGGCTCAATGAAGTCGGCCTGTTCCATCCCCTCCACAGATATGTCCGCTGCTTCCTGTCGTGCCAGTGCTATGCGTCGGGGACAAATTTTCACCTGTTGTGCGTCGCCGGTGTTGATCTCATGCTGTTCCAGGTGAGTATAGCACACATCCTGTTCACTCGACGCAAAACTGTCCTTGAACTCGGTTAGGAGTTGCCTCAGCTGCTCTTGTTGTTCTGAGTTGCAGCCCTTGCTGTTCCTCCAACAGACCTCCTCCACTGCTGCCAGAGAGGAGCCAACCCCCCCCCTCACAGACTGTAGGGGTGGGGGCAGAGATGGTTGCGCAGCTGACAATGTCTTGGTGGTTTCCCTTGGTGTGAAACTGAGGGCCACTGGAGACAGCTGAGGGTCGTGTGTGGCGGTTTCCGATTGAGTTCCCACACCCATTCCCGACTTCACAGAGGATGCAGAATGGCAGCAGCCCCACTAAACAGCTTCCCTGGCGTGGACATTTTAACGTCAGGCCCACCCCCAAAGCTCATGGTGCCCATGCCTAGGTCTAATTGATAGCAAATGTCCCTGAGAAAATCTAAGTCCAGAATACAGGGGTCCTGAACAACCACACTAGGTGTTTTATCTACCCCCGACAATCAGTGACATAATTTTTTTTTTGTAAACAGACCGCGCAAGAAAAGCTGGCAAACTTATTGCAGTGCCCCCGTTTGAGTCTGAGGACCGAAAACAACAATAATATATAATTATATAGAATTGTAATATAATAACATAACAATAGTAATAATCATAATAATAAGTGATTATAAGCGGCCCATCTTGATTCTGGCAATGACAGCATGTAATCAACTGTTGCTATCTTGACATTTCTGCTTGTTATTGAAAGTGAACTATGGTATGGTAGCCTGGTAGCTACCTAGTTATCCATCTCAGTGGAATACATGTTTCAATCGCCAAATCAGTTGCAGAGATGCCTATGAGTCATACATATGCTATGTAAAGGGGTGCCTTGGAAATAGTTGTGCTCATAAGTTTGCAAACCCTGGTAGAAATTGTGAAAATTGGGCATAGATTTTGAAAATATGACTGATCATGCAAAAAAACTGTCTTTTATTTAAGGATAGTGATCATATGAAGCCATTTATTATCACATAGTTGTTTAGCTCCTTTTTAATGATAACAGAAATCACCCAAATGGCCCTGATCAAAAGTTTAGATACCCTTGAATGTTTGGCCTTGTTACCGACACACAAGGTGACACACACAGGAGAAAATGGCAATTAAAGGTGAATTTCCCACACCTGTGGCTTATTAAATTGCAATTAGTGTCTGTGTATAAACAGTCAATGAGTTTGTTAGCTCTCACGTGGATGCACTGAGCAGGCTAGATACTGAGCCATGGGGAGCAGAAAATAATTGTTAAAAAACCTGCGTAACAAAGTAATGGAACCTTAAAAAGATGGAAAAGGATATAAAAAGATATCCAAAGCCTTGCAAATGCCAGTCAGTACTGTTCAATCACTTATTAAGTGGAAAATCTCTTGATACCAAGCCAAGGTTTGGTAGACCAAGAAAGATTTCAACCAAATCTGCCAGAAGAATTGTTCGGGATACAAAGAAAAACCCACAGGTAACCTCAGGAGAAATACAGGCTGCTTTGGAAAAAGACGGTGTGGTTGTTTCAAGGAGCACAATACGATGATACTTGAACAAAAATGAGCTGCATGGTCAAATTGCCAGAAAGAAGCCTTTACTGCACCAATGCCACAAAAAAGCCCGGTTACAATATGCCCGACAACACCTTGACACGCCTCACAGCTTCTGGCACACTGTAATTTGGAATGACGAGATAAAAATAGAGCTCTATGGTCACAACCATAAGTGCTATATTTGGAGAGGGATCAACAAGGCCTATAGTGAACAGAATACGATCCCCACTGTGACGCATGGTGGTGGCTCACTGATGTTTTGGGGGTGTGTGAGCTCAAGGCATGGGGAATCTTGTGAAAATTGATGGCAAGATGAATGCAGCATGTTATCAGAAAATACTGGCAGACAATTTGCATTCTTCTGCACGAAAGCTGCGCATGGGACGCTCTTGGACTTTCCAGCATGACAATGTCCCTAAGCACAAGGCCAAGTTGACCCTTCGGTGGTTACAGCAGAAAAAGGTGAAGGTTCTGGAGTGGCCATCACAGTCTCCTAACCTTAATATCATCGGGCTACTCTGGAGAGATCTCAAATGTGTGGTTCATGCAAGACAACCAAAGACTTTGCATGACCTGGAGGCATTTTGCCAAGACGAATGGGCAGCTATACCACCTGCAAGAATTCAGGGCCTCATAGACAACTATTACAAAAGACTCCACGCTGTCATTGATGCTAAAGGGGGCAATACACAGTATTAAGAACTAAGAGTATGCAGACTTTTGAACAGGGGTCAGTTCATTTTTTCTTTGTTGCCATGTTTTGTTTTATGATTGTGCCATACTGTTATGACCTACAGTTGAATGTGAATCCCATTAAAAAAAAACTACTTACTCATGTTTCCTTTACAAATGGTACACATATTACCAATTCTCAGTGGGTATGCAAACTTTTGAGCACAACTGTACTTGTATTCATTAATGGTGTGCCTTGTGACAAAAACATTTCAGAACCACTGAGCTAGACTAGCTAGCTGTAAAGAGCCCTCTTCACCAACCTGAGCTTGTAACTTTAGATGAGGCAGTGGCACTCACATCCAGACTCATCCGCTACAGTACATCTACAGAAACTCCTCCTCCACTCCGTCTAGCCTCGCCTGCACCTCCTTGCCTACATGATCCTTTTTCTTTTTGAAAAAGCCCTTCAATTCAGGTCTTGCCTTAGTGAATTAGCTACCACCAGATGCCAACAATGACATGCCCTGTAACCGGTGCGTTCTCTCTCCCCTCATACAAAATGCAGGCGTGCCAAGTAGTGTGAAGTTGCGGCTTGAATGACACACAGAGGACCCAAAGCATACTTGCGTTTTTGATCAGCGATATCATATTATTTTTGAGGGCTTTAATGCACGATCAGAATGACAGATGAATAGATCTGGGGCTATTTTTTTATTATTCATTTGGAAAACAAAAAAATATGAGATTCAGGGATATTCATAAAACATTCCGTACCCCCGACGCCCTGGCCTGATGACGCCGCTGCTGTGCCCCCGATGGCTTTGATCTTTTCATAGTAGCCTACAGAACTGCAAAATTCTGAAAATGTGAACAGTTGAACTGTCAACTGGCGCACTCACTCAACTCACCCACCACCCACACCAGGCACCGCCCTCCCTCACTGTCTCTCTTGTCGTCAGTATCATCTCACTTATAACAAATAAATAAGTCTTGACTTCATTTGTTATTCGTTTTATTTTTATAACAATTCAAACTACATACAGATTGATTGCCCCCCATATACAGCTCCGGAAAAAATTAAGGGACCACTGCACCTTTTTATTTCCTTTCCAAAAAAGTTGAAAAGGAAGGTTTTGAGTGAGGAACAGAAGCATTCTATCTGCAGTGGTCTTTTAATTTTAACCCTTCTTAATTTGTCCAATTACATTTGAGCCCCTGAAATAAGGGGACTGTGTATGATAATGGTTACAATTCCTAAACGTTTCACACAATATTGTGTTCAACCCCTTGAATTAAAGCTGAAAGTCTGCACTTCAATTGCATCTCGGTTGTTTCATTTCAAATCCATTGAGGTGGCATACAGAGCCAAAATTATAAAAATTGTGTCAGTGTCCTAATATTTCTGGACCTAACTGTATGTTTTCATGGAACATAAGGACATTTCTAAGTGACTCCAAACTTTTGAATGGTAGTGTAAATTTATTTGAAGAATATGTCTAGTTAAGAAAATCAAAAATAATTTCTGACATACAATTCAATGTAATTTAAAATAAAATTCAAGCTCAGCAAATGCAACAAAATATTTTTTTATCAAATATTAAATATTAATATATAACATTTCTGTGTCGAACAAGAATCTTACATTTTCTCGAATTCTGGAAATGGTATTTATCTTTTTACTTACTGGCTCCTCTGTCTCATCAAAATTCCTCAGATGCTCTGGTATCATGACAGTGTCAATCTCATGGATGATTCCATTGGTGCTTGGATCATCACTGTGCACCACTTTAACCTTGTTATTAATTAGAATGGTACCCTGGAGAGAAGAACAGAAGACCTGAAACATGCACGTAACTATCGGGGGTGCAGGAGGTGCGGTTGCACCCGGGCCCACAAGGAAATCTTGCACCCAGGCCCGGTGTCACCACGTTATGCCAGTGACCTCAAATATAATTTTTCAGTAACCAGATGCAACATACATCTATATTATACTTTTAGAATTTTCAAGGTTTATTTTGCCTGAAGACATATCTACAAGACTGTACAAATGATGTCCCATCTATAGTTATATAATGGTATTATTTCTTTAGTAATTTAGTCTAACATTTCCATGTTTCCTACATTAGTTCTGACTAGAACACAAAAGCAATATTTCACAGACAATAAATCAACAAAAAGAATCCTCTATGAGTATAATTATCTTATTTGTTACCTCAGAGTAGGTGATGGTCAACACATCTCCCGTGAGTGTGGTCAGGTTTTGGGGCATGGTCAAGTCACTGGCCAGTAGGGTGTGACATGATACAATATGGTAACGAACAATGTTGATACCCTTCCGTTTTTTGCTGAAACTCTGCAGTTCTTTCGCCTAAGAGCAGGTCATTACACATAAAAAAATCAGCAAATTCAGACAAAGAAATGCAGGTATGCTACCACACAAACACTGAATTTCTCACCATGTCCTCCTTGGCGAAAGCCTCAGCCGTTGGAGCAAAGACTGTATATGGACCCCGCCCCTTCAGAGATACATCTGCCATCTGAAAAAAACATAGAAACATAAACCAATAACATCACAGATAACTGCACCTTTATTACTAGGATGCCTAATAACAGAATATTATAAAAAGGAAGTGTCCTACTTATCAGAGACTTACCATCCCCATAATGTAGAATTCCCTTAGGTTCCGTGTAAGTAGCTCCTAGGGATAAGAAAATGCTTGTCATTGATCAAAAGAAGAGAGTAGTAGAGATATTGTGAGAAGAGTTAAGTATTCTCTCCTTTGCTCACCCTGCCAACAGTTCCTTTGCAAGTGATACCGTTGCCCACGTATCCATCCATACACTCACAGCTGCGTTCCCCTGGACCAGTCATGTTACACCTGGCGTACCTGTGGCATTCCCTGTTTTTCTGCCAAATAGATCCCGACACTATTAGTCTTCATACCAAATGGTGTTTGCTCTTCCCTTTTTAGTCTATTACTTTTGAGAGAGTTGGTGTTCTATTTCAGGCTGACCTTAAATTCAATCAGTAGAATTTAATATTAAAAAATACTAAGTATCATACTTAGGAGTAAATGTATAGATACCGTGACAAAAAAATATTTTGAAGTGAAAGTCACCCAGTAATCAAACTCAAAACCCACATGTTGCAAGTGCCATGCTCAGTCATCTTAGTTTCAAGTGACAATTTCCAAATCTGAAAAAGGTTATATTTTGCATTTCTGCATACTTAATATACATTCACCTTGTGAGAAGTGGGATGTTAATATTTATGCCTGGGAAAAATCCACTTGAACAGGTTTTAACTTGCAAATGTGAAACCACTGTCATCCTGAACTCTCCTCTGACCCCACAACACCAACACAACATATATGAATTCATACTGAACTTTAATAAAGGTCTAGACTCTGCAGGGTATGGACAAGGGTTTGTTTGTGGATAGGCCAAAAGTATTATGGTAGCTCAGTTAGCCATTTACTTACATCAATTAAAATGCAAACAGTATGATTTTAGCAGAGTAGCCCTAATATTAATAGATTTATATGAATTCATTCAACACCCTTTTTCCTCCACTCACAATTTTTGATGCCTACTTTGTTATTATGGCCCTGTCTTGTCACAGCGATCGAGATACAGCTCCGGAAAAAATTAAGAGACCACTGCACCTTTTTCTTTCCTTTGAAAAAAGTCGAAAAGGAAGGTTTTGATTGAGGAACAGAAGGGTTAAAATTAAGAGACCACTGCAAATTGAAAGCTTCTGTTCCTCACTCAAAACTTTCCTTTTCAACTTTTTTGGAAAGGAAAGAAAAAGGTGTAGTGGTCTCTTAATTTTTTAACAACATCTGTCTTAGTCGCTGTGCTACTTATCTAACCGCTCACTTATCCAGGACGTTTCAGCCAAAACCTATGTGTTTGTAGGAGAGTGCATTCTTTGACCAACAAATTCAATTTTGATTGTTTCCTCAAAAGTTTAAACAATCAGCATGTTTTATAATATTGTAACTATAGAAGCCATATCTATAGAAAAAATAAAAGACCATATACCATATTATCGTTTATTTTTTACTTTTTATAATATCAATAAAGCACCTCTGAGGTTTGTTGTTTATTGCATGTATTGAATGACTAAGCACTCTGCATTGTGGAATGCCTAAGAACTGGCGAATTCTACAAAATGCACCCTTAATGCAAACACAGTAAATATGATCTCACTCGGATGCCATAGCTATCCTACCAGCAAAAATTGACATTATTGAAATGTAGCTATTACTAGCAAGCCAGCTAACTTTTCTGCTACCTTTTCCCCACCACAAAAAGAAATCTAGTGCTGAACTCATAAATTACAACACATAAAATGTATGTTCATTACTATTTTTGGTGGGGGTTATTTTTAGCTATTACTAGGTAACCACAATGTTAGGCGTTAACAATTCATGAGGGTAACTTAATATAAAATTTAACAGAAAGGACATTATTTTATGCATGAATGTACATAATTAAAAGTTGTCAAGTACAGACCCCGAAAAGTACCTTACTTTTACTTACACAGTTCTAATTAATCAAATACAGAATTTCCAAATGGTTTCAGGAACAACTTCTATAAAAACTGATGTGTTAAGGGAGGATATTTACCTTCCGACAGAGATTAACAGCCATACAAGACTCTTTCCCATCTCCTTTGTAGCCTTGACTGCACACGCACGACGTCTGGATAGATAACATGAAATAGGTGAGTTATTGTTTTACATCTGATTGATGGACAAAGAATACACAGGAACATCACTAAACCTAGACCAACGGACATGCAAAATTACTGGGCTCTTCAAACAGACAGACAGATGGACAAGCATACTTTGTTAGGTCCAGTATGAATACAGTCAGCATTTACATGGCAGCCTCCTTTACCATCCAGACAGGGGTTGATTTCTGAGAATAATAAAAATATGTTTAACATTTTGTGAGTTTATGGAGTTATCTAACAATTCCTTACAATTTCTCATTCATTGCCCAACCCACAGCAAATGAAAGAGCAAAAATTTAACATTAGGTTAGCCTTTGACCCGTCACAGTGAGTATATACAAAATGTACACTTACGTACACACACCATCCCATCGCCGTGATATCCTGTGATGCACACACACTGCCTGCGTCCTGGGAGTGTCCTCTTACACAAAGCATGGGAACTACAACCTCCATTATTGTCTTTGCAGGCGTCTTTTGCTGTACATGCATGCATGCACACATACAGACCAATTTGTTAGACATTATTTCCTGTGGGATTGTCATGTGCTGTATTATAGTAAAACCCTGTTTCGAAAAAAGTTGGGACATTGCGTAAAATGCAAATAAAAACAGAATGCTGTGATGTTCCAATGATTTATCCCTATAATTAATTGAAAATACTTTTACTACAGAGCCATGCTGTTGTAATACGTGCAGATTGTGGTTTGGCTTTGTCATGCTGAAATAAGCAAGGTCCCTGCACTCTTTAGCCCGGAGGACACGGCATCCATTTCCCCGGATTCTCTGAATCCTTTAAAGATATTCTGTACCGTAGATGATGAGAGCCCCATACTCTGCAATTTTACATTGAGCAACTTTATTCTTAAATTGTGGAACTATTTGCCTTCTTTCATGGAGTGGTGAATCCCTCCTTATCTTATCTCCTCTCTGGGATGCTCTTTTTTACTCAATCATGTTACTGACCTGTTGCCAATTAACCTAATTAGCTGTGAGATTTTCCATCAGATGTTCCACCCTGTCCTAGCTTTTTTGAAACGTGTTGCTGGCATCAAACTCAAAGTGGGCATATATTTTTCATATATATTTCTGTTTCAACATTTGATATGTTGTCTTTGTACTATTTCCTGTTGAATAAAAGGTTTAAATGATTTGCACATCATTACCTTCTGTTTTTCTTTACATTTTACACAGTGTCCCAACTTTTTTGGAAATGGGTTGTAGTTTCAATACCAGTATTATAGTGAATGTTCTTGGGTGTGACGGGAAGGATACCTTTGCAGTCAGTGCCGTTGCCCTCAAACCCCGCCAAACATTTACAGTATGTGCCTATACCGATTTCAAATATACAACTGTAAAATAGATTGAAACGGGAAGTGAGAATAGTTCCAACAACTTGCATGTCATTTGATCATAGAGCAGTGAGAAACGTCCACTCACATAGCACTAGTGTGACACATTTTGTCACCACAGTTTTCTTTAGTGAACTCTGAAACAGAAAACAGGGATTACATTTTATTTTCATGAAAACAATTTAAAATGATTGATCGCATAACTTTTAAATGATTCGTGAAACATGTACAAGGACATTTAACATTTCCTCCATTAACATTTCTTCAAATTAACATTACCTCAATAACAATTGCTCCAGTGACAAATTGTTGTTGAGAGAAGGGGTATTTACTAAATAATTAGGTAATCACTCCCTTTTAGTACGTCATTCTATTCTATCTTTTGGTGATTCTAAAGAAGGAATGTCATTGGTGCTACACAAAGTTAACTATGCAGTAAGGGAAAATAATTAGTAGTAAATGTTGCTTTATAAATATTACATATGACTCCAGCAAAAAGGTTAAGAACTTAGAAATAAGATTTAAATCTGATTAAAAAGTAAATACCCTCGATATCACTTAATATTAGTACTTCTACTGGTGCCACAATGTTTTGATAATGGCAAACAGATATTTAAGATCATTAAGCTGGCATTTTAAAAGACTTTGAACACAAATATATTAGGTTCTTTACATTTACTTTTACGATACAAAGTTTTCTTTTCTGAATTTTGACAACAATTGCAGTATGTACACAAATACACAAAATTAACTAATAACCCATAATTTAAGCTCATAGTAATTGCTTAGTCATTTCATATCCATATAGGTATGGATATAGGTAGGATATAGAGCCAAAAAAAGAAATGCAATGCTTTCCTGTTCCAGTTCTTACAGACTGCACTCAATATGCAAATTAAAAATAATAAAAATGCAACATATGCTATCATACTGAACGTACTTTCATTACAGGTGACCCCTCTCCAATATGCGTCACACTCGCATGTCCCATCTCCATGGATACCGTCATTGCATCTGCCGTTCTCACACTTACAGCCTGCAGAGAGATAGTATTATAGTATTGATGAATTGAAGAATAGACAGTGATTGTGTTTCTATATTACTAGAATTATTGTCAATACCATAATATAATTTGACAGAGCCTATGCTATGAGAGATATTATAAACCAGGTGTTCCAAATTCTGAATATTAAAAACTGAATACTAATTGGTGCTAACTGAAACCCTTTCATGGTAATGGATACCAAAGATTTTCTTCTACAATATGACAATTAATAATTACATTGGTTACTAATTGAAACACAAATAAGGCACCTCAGCAGTTGTGGAATATGACCAATATACCACTGCTGATATGTTTTCAGGCATTATGTTGTGTCATGCCTTAGAACAGAATGTAGTTGTGCTATATTAGCCATATACCAGATCCCTTTGTGATTTATTGCTTGAATAAACACATTTGTTGCACAGTGTGGAAAGAGAGAGAATTATTGCTATAAGATCAGTGGGTTGGATTTTAACCCATGCTGCAGCAGTACAGGGCAGGAGCTTAGATAGCCCAAGGCTTCTTCAATAAGCTTTTACTTATACAATAACTTGATCACAGTGGATACTATATTACTAGAGTACATTACAGTATGTTTTTAATATTACCTTGGTCACAGTGAATGCCGTATTTGTCCTCCTGGCAAGTTTCGCAAGCAGTCCCACTAAAGCCTTTGTTACACTGGCACACCCCTGTACCATTGGTCCCATCCTGGCATACGCCATTCCAATAGCAGGGCTGGCCTTTGGGCCCTGGACACTGCTCACATTGCTCCCCGTAGAATCCGCCACAGCAATTCCGCATCTACAGGGGGAGTAAGAGTCACTCACAGTGGCACACGTCTACACTTTCAGATTAACTAAAGCAGCTGTTCTCAACCTACTGGGCATACCCCCAAAATGGGACACCTGAACTAACAGGAGGTTGCCCTGGGCTGATTTCAGGGGTTAAAATGTTTCATATCTTTTATGTTCATTGGATTTGCTTGTTCCTGTGTATGTATATTCTTATTACACATACATCATATTTAACTCATTTTTGGATAGAAAAAACTTGATTCAGTGTAGCCTTTAGGGCATACCAAATAGAAATAAACATAGAAATAAACTAGACTAATGTGCCTCGTTAAAATTACCATGTTGTAAAGTTACGAGGTCCAAGGCTATTTATGAACTCTGGTATTACAGGTGGATTCAATAATATGACATATTTTAATCAATTACCTGCAACAACAGAATTGAATATTAGCATCCAGGAAATGACCGTGGGATTTTGCATGTCTACGTCTGTTACTGTTCGTCTGAGATGATCATATGTTGTGTTAGTGACATCCGAGGAGGAAGGTGAAGCATTTTCGTTTGACCAATAGAAATTGTGCATTTTAGGATGTAATGGGGGCCTTGGTAGAAAAAGAACTTCAGTAGTGCACAACGCTTGTTTATGCAACGCAGCGCACCGGTTCCAGCAGGTTGACTTGCAAAGTTTGGGTGAAATATACTGACAAATATTAAGGAAAAATGTAAGAAATCTGAAGAGATTTTGGGGGGGCAAAAAAACAAGAAATGGGCATGAGTATGACCCGGGCAGCCAAGGCTATCATTTATCCAGTTACTGTTCTCTTTAGCTGAGAAAAATTGGTTGAAGTGTTGTTTAATTGTGTGGTTAAAGTAGAGACAAGTACTGTAGAGGCCAGTAGAAACCAGCCTGATATCAGTTATGGATTTTATTTTTTATCTCTTTATATACCATTCACAAACAACACAGTGAAGCCAATGTTGTCTTGACATACAATTGTAGTGTTCTTGCAAATGGTCCTGCAGCCGATGCTGAGCAGCCGTTCCCCATGGAAGATCCGACTAAACATACACTTCTTCCTAATCAGTGTCTGCAGGGAAAAAATACAGTGAGTTTATCATGAAACATTCTGAATCCACTATACAGTAGTGGTTGGATATGATAGATCTTGTACCATTGGAGTAGATCCGGTTGGGCATGGGTTTTCTTCTGGGTAAAAGCAGTCTTGACATTTCCCCTTTAGACAAAAGCTTAACGAATTAATATCTGAGATAATGTATGTGAAATGTTTAGAATAGAGTATAGAGATAAAATAGTATGGATTAGTCTCATACCTGGAATGTCTTGATTTGCTGGTTGTCGCACCGATTTTTTATGATCTCCAGAACTGCAGATAAGCCGTGAATCACCCCTTTACCACTCTGGATGTCTGACACATTTACTTGGGCCTCATTCACAAACAACTAGAAGAAAAGATGAGAGATGAAAACAGGAGAGAAGAAGAGAGATCAAAAGAAAAAACAGAAGAATGGGTCACCACATTAGGAGAACACTAGTTTACTTAAACCAAAATGGCTGACACAACATATGAACACGATAAAAGAATTGACAGAGCATGCAGAAATACCTTGCCATCCCTTGGTAAGATGCCTAGCTGGTAAGAAAAACCCAGCATACTCTCCTTGTAGGTTCCACCCTGCAGGTCTACACTCATTAACCTCTCAGAGAGAACGATGTGGTACCGTGTTGTATTCAGGTCCTGAAAACAACCAAAACACATACACACAGTACTGTCCAGTTCATACATTATATCAGTGATTCCTAGCTCTAGTCCTTGAGTATTCAAAACACTGGACAAGCACACCTGGAATGTCTTGATGATTTCACTTGTTAACTAGTCATCAGGCCCACAGTGAGTAGAATTGGATATGTTTGTCTGGGGATGGCTACAATTAGGGACTGGAGTTGGGAACCACTGCATTATATGGAAAAAGATTTGCTTACATACAATGCATATTGGTGTATACATGCAAGCTCATGCACATGCATGCACAAACACAAACTAACAAACACACCCATACATACATCCTGCACATAAATAACATACATATATGCACTGATATTAGGGTTGTTTGGTATCACACACACAAACACAATTGTTTTTATATAATTGTGGGGACCAAAAAAATCATTACATATTTTTCCTATACACTAAAACTAAAACCCTAAACCAATTCTAACACTAACCCCAATTCTAACTTTTGGCCAAAACCTAACCTCTAAATCAAAATTAGACTTTTTCTATCTGGGGGTTCTCACAAGTATATTCAAACCAGGATCACACACAGACAATCTAACAACATCACAAACCAGTACCATAGTGTCTAAAGCGGTATTCTTGAGATACTCAAGTATGGCGCTGTCTGTTGGAGCAAACACTGTGTAAGCCGAAACCTGTTCAATCTCATCTGTCAGGTTGTGAAGCTGAAATTAATTGGAGACAGACATTTCAAGATCAATGATAAGAATACTGGGGTCGTACATTGAAAAATCCCTGAAAAGAGCACGCTTTAAGAGCACAAATTCTAGTTATACTGATGTGCATTCAATGAATACAGACGTTGTCCTATAGTATACATACAATAAGGAAACTTCTGAACAGCGAGAACTCTGGACTCTGTCCAAGCAACTCCAGTAACCCCTCACTGAGACCTCTCTCTGGGACCAACACTCTGTCAATTATGTGGATCATTCCATTGGTTGAAGCCACATTTGCAGTTGTTATGGTGCCTCCTCCAATCACTGTGAGCTGACAAATAATACAGGGTTAACTTCTGGTCATGTGACACACAGTATTAAATTCCCATCAACCTTATTCTACGGAGAAAAACTGCATCTAAACTCACCTCATTGGTTGTAGTAACAGGAAGAGCTTTCTTTAGAAGGGATGTGATCTGCAAGGTGGAGGATGTGTTGCGTAGGTCAGCCAGCGAGTAGATACCTAGGATCATGTGATTTCTATCATGGGAAAATCACAAATAAGGATTATCATAGTGGAAGAATCTCAATGCCTGCACCAGAACATTTTGGCAAGTTATTCAACAGAAACAAAAATAAATATTTGAGAGATTTGTAAGTGAGTGAGATATTATTTCACGCATAATTGGCCAGATGGAGTGCGGGAATGGGCTTCGCTTGTTAAACCATTCACTCTATTATGCCAAAACGTGTACTGGAAGGCGAGCAATGTCTGAAAAATTTATGTAGTCATGTTTTCATTTTGCAAAGCCTCATGTTATCATGAGGCTTCAAGTAAATGTCTGTGTTGTTGTGGTTGTCCTTTTGATTAAGCCATTTGATAGCTTTTAATTATGTTCTTATCAGCAGATGAATTGATGAATGTAAAAAGTGTCAATATGTTTCTAGAATCTAAAAGTCTACAACTCTGGAGGCACGATGCTTCCTGCCCTGGCCCATTCAGCCCCTACAGCTGATTCTTTCAGACCTCCTGTTTTTTGATAGTTTGTTTTTATCCTTGGCAGATCACTGGCCAGTTAAGTAACTACATGCAACATCAAGGCTAAGGCTGGATTAATCTTTTTTCAGAAATGATCTTACGTGGTGATATTGAGCCATACATGTTTAAACTGAAGCAGGTTAACAAAGACGTTTTGAGAGACAGTGGAAGATGGATATTTTAACTACATTGGCTGTTTTCTCTTGCCGATCTCATGGTAAAACACTTGTTAGTTCATAGACTCATCTCATTCATGCAGGTTTTCCATAACAGTGTTCTATTAGGGATTGAAGTTCTTTGGACCACAAGTTTTATCAGGATCAAGAGAGCAAATAAGCATTTAAATTCTATTAAATTGTAATTCTGACTACTGAACATTTATAACAACAAACAGTGGTCTTTCATAGAACTAACCACCAGATTTAGTGGGAGGTTGAGAAAGCGTGAATCTGCTTATTAAAATGAAATAAGAATTGAAAAACGTTATTTCAGCCGGTAAATGTATGTTCATTTTACTGTTTGTTGTTATGGAATAATCTGCATTATCTCCATAATCTCCAGAAACTGGTGTTTACTTTGGGGTAAATCCATGCAATGAGGAACTGTGTATTTACAAATGAAATGGCAAATGAGGACTCTTATGTACTTGTTTGTAATTAGTACAGCCAGTCATAAAACACCACATGGGCATGATCCACATTAGTATTTCCAATACAACTAATATTTTAAATGGTATTGCTAGATTATTCTCCGATTGCCATTTTGTTAGGGTTTGGAACAAAGGCTTGATAAGAGTGTCATGATTTGTGTTTCTGGGGGTGGATTACTCCTTTAATGATTATGACCCAGGTCTTACTTGATGATACTGGGCAGGTTTCCCTGTGTTGTCCAATAGTCCTTGTCTTCTTTGTTCATCTTATCCACGGCTGCTGTAGATGGTACTAGGACAGTTATGTTCTGACCTATTATGTTTGGCAGCTGGTACATACCTGTGTCCTGGGAGGAAAAGACAAAATAAAACACTAAAAGTTGTGCTATAGGGTTATCCAGCAGTCAGTACGAATCAGGTCCACTGATCTTTCAGCTAAATCTCTCTCATCTATCGTTTCCACAATCTCTATCCAAAGAAAATAATAAAAGTCTGAAAAATATAATGCAAGACAAAATGAAATGTCATGCATACTTCACACTTTTCAACCAACATTTTGTACCCGTATTTGCGAGTTACAGAATGAATAGGACATTGTGCAGATTGTAGCATAAATACAGTTAGGTCCGGAACTAATTGGACACTAACACAAGTTTTGTTATTTTGGCAGTTTACCAAAATATATTCAAGTTACAGTTAAATAATGAATATGGGCTTGTGACTCAGATTCAGATTCAGTGCAGTGTCTCAGATTTAATTTGAGGGTATCCAAATTGGTGGAAGGGTTTAGGAATTACAGCTCTTTAATATGGAGCCCACTCTTTTTCAAGGGACCAAAAGTAATTGGATAATTGACTCAAAAGCTGTTTCATGGACATGTGTGGTCTATTTCTTCATTATTTCTTCATTAATTAAGCAGGTAAAAGGTCTGGAGTTGATTCCAGGTGTGGCATTTGGAAGCTGTTGCTGTCACAATATGCAGTCAAAGGAGCTCTCAATGCAAGTGAAACAGGTCATCTGCAAAAAAAGCAGGAACATTAGGAGTAGCCAAATCAATAATTTGGTACACTCTGAGAAAAAAGAACACAGTGGTGAAAAACACAAAAAGGCCAGGACGTCCACGGAAGACAACAGTGGTGGATGATCGTAGGATCCTTTCCATGGTACAGAAAAACCCCTTCACAACATCCATCCAAGTGAAGAACACTCTCCAGGAGGTACTGTAGGCATGCCATTATCCAAGTCTGCCATAAAGAGAAGACTTCACGAGAGCAAAGACAGAGGGTTCACCACAAGGTGCAAACTATTCATAAACCTGAAGAATAGTAAGGCCAGATTAGACTTTGCCAAAAAACATCTAAAATAAAATAAAAAAATCAAACATGCAACAAGTCGTTATTATTTGGCTCACTTATTCTTTTTTAATATAAAAGTTATCCAAGAAGTAATCATACAAGTAATAATTTTTTTGTATTTTTGCTTGTAATGTAACAGATTACAGTAACTGTTTTTTTAATCCGTTACATGTACATGGTGAGACCAAAGGTCTCTTTTGCAGATCAGCCCTGCGTTGACAAACTGGAACACAAAAACACACAAACAAATTTACAACAATTTACAGTAAGAAAAAAAATATCTATGAGCACGCATAAAATGTTTCCAAACATATCTGAACAACAGCATATATAATACAAAGTAATCTTAAAATCTGTAAAATGGAGATAATTGACAATGGTCAAAGGTCAGACTCACCATCACCCATTTAGCAAATTCAGTAACACCAGGAAGCACCATCAACACCTGCAGAGAAATAGTGAAGGTTTAAAAAAACATAAAATAAAAAATATCCTAAACATTTATGAGTATGCATGTCAGTCCCCAAATAGTCAGACACAGCTACTTTGAATTTGCTTACCTGTCCCATGGTGCCATAGCACACCTCCCCATTACCTGTGTATCCATCATCGCAAACACACTTCCATGCACCAGAAATGTAGAGACAGCTTGCCTGTAGCAAAGAAAGTATATAAAAATGAATGAGGTCAGAGATCATATTGGTCACTGCTCCAGTGTGAGCCAGCGAGAAGTATCGGTCACCCACCAGATAGTGGCAGCTGCCATATTGTGTCACGCACGGATTGTTTGCCACACACTCCATCCCATTACCACGGAACCCAAGATTGCACGCACAGCCACTCTGTGGTTGAAAATAGAATCAGTTTTAGGATCAACTGGGTTTAAGGAATGTATGGGATTAGATTCAAATCTACATAGCCGACACTCATATCCAAAACAACTTACAATAGTGAGGGCACACACTTTTGTACTGTCCCCACTGTGGGAAAGGAACCCACAACATTGGCATTGCAAATGAGCTACATGAGACCATATATTCGATCAATTAGTCCATTTGGGATCAATTTACTCTACTCTCTCACCTGTCCAGGGCCCACATAGATGCATGTAGCATTAGGATGGCAGCCCCCTCTGTCAGGGCCCAAGCAGTCATTGATAGGCTGGCACCCATCCTCATCAGCCTTCCACCCTGCCAAACACTGGCAGGTGTGTAAGCCAGGCCCTGTTTTTATACACTTGGCCTGTAGGGGTTAGTGATGAGCACAGTCAGTGATGAGCACTCAGCACCACAGTCCAACACTCTAAGACAAAACCAATCTAGAAATGTTTAATTGAAAACATGTGGAAGCAGTAAATGTTCTTTGTAACTTCTGTGTGGTTTCTGTGATTACATTCAAGTCGCAGCCTCCACGGTACGGCAAGGCACAGGGGTCCGTATCCACACATGTGATCCCATCGCCTTGGAACCCAGGCTTACACACACACCTTCACAAACAAAGTAAAAGCTCTTATGACATGCCTTATGTAATAAAAGCTACCGTTACAAGAATCAGGTGTGCGTGTGTGTCAGTAATTCACTTCTTTTAGCTGTCTTTATTTACTGCAGCGGTTCTTTAACTGGGGTCAACGGACCCTTGAGGATAAGTTTGCGGATGTACTTCAGGGGAGGGGTCCCATGGGCAGAATTTAAAAGACATATTTGAGCATCACTACATAAAAACAAGAAAAGGAACTAAGCAAGCCTAGTTCTGCCACCCTGCCATTAGAAGGGATGAATGTTGCTGCCCAAGCTGGATCCAATCCGTGGTTTACTATGTGACACACTGCGTCTTTAACCACTACGCTATTTAAACAGCGGGTGTGGGTGCACGTGATACGTGTGTAGAGATGTGGTGTCTGTTTACTTGCATTTTCAAACCAATTAGTCGAAACTCCATGGTTCCCTACATTAGTTAACATCCAAGCCAACAACAGGTATAACAGGATTGCTACACTACCACAACACCACAACACATTAAATTAGAAAGAGATTACTGTAGATGGCTAGCTAATAGCTATTCAGTACCTATAATGACAACAATGACTCAAATCACTCCATGGCTAGTTTGTTTCTTTAGAAAACAAATAGACAGTTGAATAGCTAACCACTACGCCACGTGAACTGTGCTATGTAAATCGAAAACGAGAGCATTATGAACAAATCCTAATGCCTAATTTGTTTGGTCCATGGCAAGGATCAAACCCAGGTCACCAACATGAAAATCCACATCTCTAACCATTACACTATGTTGGCAATGTCTAGTTAATGGCTATACAGTACCAATAATGAAAACAACGACTCAAATCACTCCATGGCTAGTTCATTTCTTTAGAAAACAAATAGACAGTTGAATAGCAAACCACTTCGCAATTTGAACTACGCTATGTAAATCGAAAACAAGAGCAATATGTTCGTCACCGGTATAGTTCGTCCATCGCAATATAACGCAAAGTTCTAGCCTATCCTGAACAAAACCAAATTTGCTTGGTCAATGATGAGAATTGAACCCCAGTCACCTACATGACAGTCTGCATCTCTAACCACTACACTACTTAACAACAGTTAGTCACTCAGTCAGGCAGGCACTTAATAAGAGACAATCGTTTTTCTTGGCCAGCTCCATTGACACGGTCCGGCAAAAATGAAAAACCACATTTTCATGAAAGGTTCCATGGAAGACGTATTAAGGGTATAGTACTATACAATGAAATATTATTAATTAACTATTTATGTTAATTACTATTTTTTGCCACAATGACGCAGCTGTACTGCAAGGCAGTGACAGACTACAATCTACTACCACTTATGTTAATTTTTGGCTCACCCAAGTTAAGTTGTGAAGAATTTTACAAAAGAATCACAAAAACATTTGAGAACCACTGATTTACTGAACCAGTACATCCGTCAGTATTATCATATTATTACACCTTTCTAACACATTGTTGTCACTTTGACCAATAATTACGCTTTTTTATTTAATTAAATTGTCCTCTAACAGCTGAATCAACTCTCATTGTCAGCATGATGCCAGATTGATGCAACTTGGTTGGAGATCTACAGTAAAAGCAGGGATCACAATTCTTTATCATTAAGAACATGCCTTTTCAGGAGGGACAATCTTGGCGGTATGGCAATTGGCCAAGTATTAAACCGGTTTGAAAATTGGCCTGTACACTTACTTGACTGGACCTCCATTGAAGTCACACTCTGCGTGAGCATGGCAAAACGTCACCAACGGGCCACAGGGCTTAGTTTGACGTTCACAATACTGGCCAGTATAGCCCAGCTTGCAGGAGTCTATTTTACAACGGCCGTCAGCCTCGGGACGGTTATCACACATGCCATGGATACAGTCACAGGCTATAGACAGGATGAGAGAGAGATGAAAATGAGACAGACCACGTATGTGTCCCTGTGTTGGTATATTCTTGAATGTCCAAAATGGAGGCATACTTTTGGTGCAGGCTGGACCGTATTTGTTTGGGTCAGAACAGTAGTGGCAGCGGGAGCCTTTGAAGTTGGTCTCACAGACACATGTACCGTTTCCTTCAATCCCCTCAGAACACTAACCAAATTATAGAAAACACTGAACAGTTAACAAACAAAAAGAGATGTTAAGGGGTGTTTCTTACCTATGTTGGCCAGGGCTGGTGTTATAAGTAATCAAGTGGAATGTTTGCAATTATTTTACTTTTTTATTAGATTAAATCTCTTACCATTTATGGATACTTCTATTTATCATAGGTTTCTAACAAAAGTCTCACCTTGCAAGCAAATAATTGGTTTAGAAGACAAACTAAAAGTGACAATTGATTGTAACAAATTAAAACAGAAAGAGCATCACCTCAGAGGGTGATGTTCACAGCTGTTCACCTTGGCCTCATTTTGATTGAGACTGTGATGAGTGGGATACAATATATAACATAACACAATAATACAAATAAGCTGTTGAAAGGCTTTCAGAGATAAATAAAGTGATTAAATAAAGATGATTTTCAACCACATTTTTCAAACCATCTCCTTAAAATTATCATACACACACTAAATAATAAAATTATAGAACACTAGATTTTCAGGTTATTTTTTGCCCACTGATTAATTTAGCTATAATTTGTTTTATTTTAGATTTTGGCTATAAAGTGGTGGCAGTTGTTAAGAAGTACTGTAAATAGTTAGAAGAGCGGCAGAGATTATTAATTAGATTTGTTTAGTATAAATAACCAAATTACTTGAAAAATTATCAGTGGGTATAGACTTGTAATAGACTTACCTGTCCATGGCCAGAGCAGGGATTGTTGAATCCCCCAGGACAAGGACTGCAGTCTGGCCCATAAAACCCTTTACAGCACAACTGTGTCTGCGAAGGTTGAGGTGTGAGGTAAAAGTGAAATTAGAATTGGCACAGGAAGGTGAGGAAAACATACCATAGTGTGTAGTCCTTTGAAGTTAAGTTGGTAGACACAAATTGTAAATATCTATATAAATAATCAATTTAATTAGTATTTGTATAGTGTTATGTGGATGTTATTATTATTATTATCAAATATTTATCAATTTCTCTTCTTTATCCCATGTTTATTTGTCCAGCATTGTTGAGGAGAAACCTGCCAGAAAGAATTGAGTCGTGTGGTTTCCTGCAGTGTATCCCATGCATATGACTAATAAAAAACACAATGTTTAGTTGATGTTTATAGGAGGGTGTATTTGTGTGTGTATACCGTTATGGTGCTGTTGCATACAAGGCTGCAGCCAAATGTAGGGATGTTGAAGCCCAACTTGTCCCGGAACACACAGTCGCGAACAAAGGTATTCTACACACAAGAGCAAAAGTCAGCAAAACAAACACAGAGCTGTACACAGAACATGGATGTCAGAATTATCTTTGAAGTGTATACTTTTGTCTAGTACTCTTGTCAAGGCTGGGTACAATATAAGGAATAGGTTACCATTGGGAACACAACCATTGGCATTAAATAAACAAACAATGCAAGGCTAAGAAAGGAGCCATGTGAAAGGGATGAAATGTCTATTTGCATAATTTGTTAATGATATGGGTTTGACTATGGGTGGGTTCTTACTGTAGAGACTCCCGAGGGGCAGGTGGATTTGGTCACTTTCATGCAGCTGACACAGTTACCCTGGGGAGCAGGACATTCAAATTAGAACAATCAATCAGAACTAATAAGTGCTGAATCTATATAAGGTATGACTCCAGTGAGTTATATAATTAATAATGAACAAAAACTTTGAAAGTGAATGCAGGGGACATAGAAGTGTCACTATAACTCACCCTGACAAGTTTGCTTTCTGTGATGTCACATCGGTGGGGCAGTATTGGTTTGATGGAGGGCGGGATCACAACTCCGTCTAGAGAATAAAGGCATCCATAATTGGCCTCCACGTCTGCCTCCAGTACTGCTATGCCATTCACCAGGATTTGGCCCTTTGGGGATTGTCAAAGTCATCAGATATACATCTCACCACATGCTTACACACTTTACATACTCTATTCTTAGTGTCTTATATTTACTTACATTTTCAGACACATTAAAGGACAGCATGTGATTGGCCATGGTCCTAGCCCGGTGGCTGGACACAGCATTATAGACATCCAGCTTCAAACCGATGAAAAACAACAAATGCATTCAAACACGTAGGTGAACATCCAACAAAGGATACAATTAGAGGTTCAGGGCATCTATAAAGCATTTCAGAGTAGTGCTGTTCTAAGATCAAGTCTCCCTTTGTTTAGATTTTTCATTTTCAAAGATTTCATATGTTACAGGACACAACAGAATGTAGAGCAGCACTGCTACACTAAAAAGTTAATAAATACATCCCTGAAGTCTAAAATGCTTGGAATTGTCTGGTTTGGGTCCTAACACACAAAATGTTGGCCTGGCACACAAAATCACCTGGTATGAGGAGACCACATGATTCCTCACAAATGTCAGAAGTTTTGTGCTACCCTGAAATCAGAAAAAAGAAACCACATATGCACATTACACTATCTGGAATATCACAAGCATTGCAAAATTAGTGTGTGTTTGTGTGCATTTGTGTGTGTGATTGTACATTCCTGAGTTTGTATGTGTAAACACGCAGCAACACATTCCCTACCTCCATAGATCTGAGATAGTCCAGTTGTCCCTCCTTCATAGCATCAAAGGCAGTGTTGGTAGGGGCAAAGATGGTGGAGGGCACATTCCCCTTCAATACAAAATCAACTCCTGTTTTCTGTAGAGAGGTCAAATAAATTTAAATTGCCAAGAAATGATTGTTATAAATTAAAATGATTCATTAATAATCCATATGAACGGGTTGGTTAAGAATTACATGGCTTGCATGTTTTTGATTTATTTTATTAAAAAAACATGTGTACCAGAATTACTGGCACCACTAGAAAATCCTGTGAACAAAATGTATATTTGATGTATATACTGATGTATATTTCGACTAAGATTTTAATTTTTTCAGTATTAACTCTTAAGTTGTCATCCATAACATCCTGTTTCACTGGGGTATAAATATCAGGAAAAAATCCTTTAATCATCCATCAGCATGGGAAAAGCCAGAGAACACAAATCACAAATTTAAAACAACTGCAGCTTTGATGAGAATGCCTGGAAGAGAATGCATGTGTATTTTGTCCCCATGCACAAAGAGAAGAATTGTTAAAGTGGCAAAAAACTCTCCAAGCATCACAGTTGGAGAATTTCAGAAGTTGGTTACATCTCCAAAACTACAATTAGATGCCACTTCCATGGCAAAAAGTTATTTGGAAGGGATGCCTCTGCTGTCACAACACAACACAAACGTTAGCACTTGCAGTTTGCTAAATGTCATTGCAACTTTGATTGTAAACAGGTTCTATGGTCGGATTAGACTACAATTGAGCTTTTTTACAAAAAGAGCAGTAGGTCATGCAGAAAAGAACCCAAATCCCCACGTGAAGTATGGTGGTGGATCTGTGAGGTTTGGGGGCTGTTTTGGGGGCCAAAGGGCCTGAGAACCTTGTTAGGATACACAGCAACATGGACTTAACAAAGTACCAACAGATTTTAGGTAAAAACCTGTTTGCCTATGCCAGGAGGCTAAATTGTCCTTTGATCTTCTGGTAGGTCAATGATCCAAATCAACACTCCAAATACACGCGAAAAGAGTTCAATAATCATAGAATCAAGGTGTTGGCCATTATCAGTCCCCTGACCTAAGTCCCTTTGAAAACCTGAAGGGTGAGCTTACAAGGAGAGTCCACAAGAGAGGATCCGTGAAAGATCTGGAGAGTTTCTTAATGGAAAAATGGTCTCAAATCCCTTCCAATAATAACTCCAGTTCTATGAGTGGAGTGTCGCGCATAGGGGCTTCGCTACTGTTCGTTTACCACTCCACCAATCGGCAGGCACTGAACATTTAAATAAGCAAATTACGCCTCTTGCTGCCACCTGGCCCGGCAGCTATATCAGAAGGGCACCCGAATGACCTTTCTTCACGAGAAAAGAATTCAGAGACCGGTTAGGACATGAACCCTATGGGCGACGCTCCACTCATAGAACTGGAGTTACGAAAGTAACTATCGTTCTATTGTGTGAAGCTTTGCCCACAGGGGCTTCGCTCCTATTGGTTTAGGGCAAAGCGAGCAAGCCCAAAATGTACTCTCTGCCAGTCACCACCATCCCCAAAAGAGAGCCAGGTGTCCAACAGGACAGATCGAGCAAGGAACACAGTCTGCGCCATAGATCCACTTCCATCACTTCCATCCAGCTCGGAAACCAGCATAGCTCGGAAACCAGCATAGATCCACTTCCAAACCAGCATGTTTACTGGTTTCAGTAAACGTACGTGTACTGAAACCTCAGACACAAAACGAATACACACACGGCACCAACCCATCCAACACCTCCTCAATCAATGAAAACTGAATCGGAGCGCTCGGGGCCAGCCCAAAAACATGCTGAGTCCCGAACCCAGCAAACACCAGGCACACGCTGTAACCACACGTCCACCGCTGCACAGAAGCAGCACAGAGGAACACACACCTGAAGGAACATATCTGCGGGTTCCCAGTGCCCACACACGTCAAAACGGGGAAGTGCAATGTGAGCCACCCAGCACAAAACCACACAGGGAAGATGCACAGGCAGAAAAACAGCCACACCACCTCAACCGGGAGTCAAACCCCAGTCTGCCACACGAAAAGGTGAGCACCTAATTGAAAAGCCACACAGACTACTCAGAGAACTGCAGAGAACTAAGCCCAAAGGCACCATTCAGACCGTTCCAACTCCCTCCTCAGCCACACTGAGCACAGAGTGAGCCAGAGTACCCGCAGCCTAGTCTCTCAGGTAAAACCGGAAAAACGGCGACGGCGTCCCCTATGACGTAGCCGCACAGATGTCCTCCACCCCCACACCCCGAAAGAGAACGACAAAGGCCGCCACTCTCTACGTGGATTGCGCCCTGAAACCCTTAGGCGCAGCACTCTCTGTGTCATATATGCCAGATCAATCACCTCACACAATCAGTGAGACAGATGTTGCTTCGACAACGACTAGCCAACCTTGAGACCCCCGTGGCACATGAAAAGCTGGGGCGCAGCCCGCACTGTGGCCGTGTGTTGCACATACTGTGCCAAAGTGCGCACAGGACACAAATGATGCAATCTCTCCTTTCTCATGCCCACATGGGGAGGAAGAGAGGGTTGGGGAGCAACACTGCTCTCTTGCCGTCACCGTTGATAGTGAGACATCCAAGCTGTGTCGATAGCGTGCACAGATCACTGACCTGCGTTGCGGACATCAGGGCCAACAACAGCGCTGTCTTCAGAGACAGCATCCTCAACGAGATCTGATCTATGGGCTCAAAAGGCACTTCACACAATGCCTCCAGAACCAAAGCCAAATCCCACGTTGAGCCACTGGTCGGAGATAGTGGGAACCAGCCAAAAAACGTTTCACCATAAGATGACTAAAGACAGACACTCCACTGAAACCTTTGTGACATGCCGAGATTGCACACGCGTACACCTTGAGTGTGCGGGGCAACCTCTGCTTATCAAACAGGGATTGCAGGAACGACAGAACACTGCCAAAGGGGGTCAACCCCCGCGCCCTCGCACCAGTGTGTAAACACTGCTAGCGTAGCTAGCGGACGTGGAGACTGCACTTGCACCCTAAATGGTTACGATGATGACCTCAGTCAATCCCCACCGTAATAACCAGGCCCTCTTAGGAGCCAGGTCCGTAACGGCTGGCCTACTACAAGGATCAAACCGTTCGCCTGCATCAATGCCCCGTGATGGTAAGAAATCAGCCATGGCATCCCCACTGCTATCTGCACCGCCTCCACAAACCACAGGGCTCCCAGGCGAAATGGGGCTATCAGAATGAGTGATAGTCCCTCCTCCAGCACCCGAGACATAAGAGGAATATTGCACTGGAGAGGGGGGAACACGTTCAGCAGCACTCTCAGCCACGGCCGGTGCGCTAATGCGTCCACGCCCAATGGGGGTCTGTTGGGGACCTCCCTGAGACAACAAGTCTGCGCCCACATTGAGCTTCCCGGGAATGTGGAGAACTCTCAGCGACCTCAGGTGCACCTGAGCCCATTCCCAAATCTGCTCTGCCAACAGATGGAGAGACAGAGACCTGACTCCACCCTGTCTGTTGACGTAAGCAATTGCCGTGCGATTGTCCGACCACACCAACACATCCTCACCCTGTAAGGCCGGGGCGAAGTGCCGACGGAGACCACACTCCACTCACCGAGTACGACCGGCATGTTCTGCGCCATCCCGTCAGGGACACATCCGTAGACCGGGACATGCAGACACTCTGCCTATGGGAACACCATGCAACATATCACGCGGTTTCCTCCAATACTCAAGGTCCGCTCTGAGAGAGCTCGGGATCACGACCAATCACCGCCGATGACGCACAGGGTCCAATCGGAGACGTGCGAACCATCGCTTTAAGCTCCTCATGCGTAACAGCCCCAACGGAACCACTGCGTGGGCCGATGACATTAAGCCCAGTAGCGACATTACAGACAGCACTGACACTGCGTGTAACAGCCAGACATGCTCGAGGACCCGCAGAGTCGCCTCTCTCCACGCATCCATGATGCACCCTCATCTACACTGTGGATAACTGGAGACCCAGATAACTGCCTGTTATCTCCCCGTCCATGAACAGCCACCCCACTCCAGGCGGGGCCAACCTGAACAGGAGAGGAAGACACACACGCATCCTGCGCCAAGCCAGTTGTCTCCCTATCGGTTGTCTCCCCACTCCTCCGCAAAGGAGCGGGAGGGACTGTCTCATCAAGCAGCAAGCAAGCAAGTTTATTTATATAGCACAATTCATACATCGAAGCAATTCAATGTGCTTTACAAATAAAAAAATAAATAAAACAATCAAAACAAGCCAGCTGAGTCATCCGCCATTGAAGAGGGAGAATGATGCGGTTGGTACATACAGGATTGTCCACAGCGCCATCACGAACATGCTGTGGTCCCAGACACGCACAGCAGAGCGCGTGCGCGTCGACCTCAGCATTCAACTCGGGACATTCGCATGCCAACTGGAAGGCAGTCGGTGGCCGAGGCGGCAGGTTAGAAGAAACCGCTTCAGCAGTCGGAATAGGTGAAGCCATCCCTGGCTTTTTGAAAATCACCATAGCTTGCATAGCTAAACTTTCTTGAGAAGAAAAAAGGGAGGTTGAGCGGGGTGTGTGCTTCTCTGATATAGCTGCCGGACCAGATGGCAGCGAGAGGTGTAATTTGCATATATATATTTTCAGTGCCTGCCGATTGGCAGAAGGGTAAACCAATAGGAGCAGAGCCCCTATGGGCAAAGCTTCACGAAATAGAACTATGTGTTCTCCCACCTCATCAAACATTATAGGAGACGACTAAGAGCTGTTGTCTTGACAGAGAGAGGGTGCACAAAGTACTAATCGCAGGGGTTCCAAATATTGTGGCATGCATGTTTTTGAATACAATTATTATTTCTGGATGACAATTTCTTATGTCTTTGAACAATTTTTACTCAATTACATTAGATTAATATGATTTCTTGAGCATAAGATTAAGATGATAAACAACCATTACATCGTTTTACTGCCTTTTTTGATATATACCTCAGGTTGAAATTCTTCTGGAGGGCACTGTATGTACATATAACGTCTCAATAATAATTACAATATCTAAAACAACATTATGTATATAAAATACAATACCATCAATAAATCCTTGAACTTTGAAAATTTCCCATAGCCTGATATAATCTTCATCAGATTATCCTGTAAAGATTAGCAAGTATGACAAGTTAGATAAAAATGGAACATTGGCTGGAACGTCAACAGTGTATTTTGTACCCATTGCAAATTCTTTCTATGGATTCTGTGGACCTTTTTATTGCTCTCCACTGTTGGTGAGACACTGTCCATCAACTTGTTGATAATATGGATTATCCCATTGGAAGCGATGACATCAGACTGCAGGACACACCCCTTCTTCCTGCTGCCATGTATACGGATCTTGAGCTGCTTATCCTGTAAAGGAATTACAATGTTTTTTATTAGAGCAGTATTTCTCTTGTGATGTGTGAACCTGTAAAACTTACTGAAACCTGTAAATGTCCCCATTTGTCCTATGTTCTTATTCCAATAATTTAATAATTTTGTTATCTAGTATCTAGCTTTCACAAAGAAGCTGTCTCCTGCTGCAAATCCAATCAATTGCTGCTCACTGTACTGCTGATCAAAAGGAGAATACATGTAGAACTACAGAGTGATTTCTGGACACAGTCCCTTTTATTTTGGGGCAGTATGTTAACTTTATGAAACAAGCTAAGCCGCATGTCAGAAGAGGTACAGTTAGCTAGCTAACCTATCTAGCTAGTTAATGCATGTCAGTAAGGTAATGCATGTATTTGGTTAATGTTTCTTTCACATAAGCCTGGAAAATTCCTTTGACTGCAGAACCTAGACATTGTACATTACAGCACACGTGTCTACAAAACACTTTGGGCAAAGCAATGTTTTCACATTGCACTGATCAGTGAGAGGAATCTCTTACAACTATATGATAATGATAAAATTTCTTGTTAATCTCCATGAAATTCTTCGTGTGAATTAACTTTGTGTAAATTAAGTAGTCCACTCGTTGACTATTCGTTTGTCAGAATGTAACTGGTAATGAGGCTTGCCCCGAATGTGTTATTTTGTTTGAGTGTGTGTGCTGTATCTCACATCTTCTGTTGTCACTGTCTCCCCTGACTTGCCCGTCAGAGTGTAGTAAATATCGCCTCTTTTCAGCGTGTCATAGGGCATCTCTCCAGCAACAATATGCAGGTTACACAAGTACTTCAGTTGGTCAGCCATTAGAGAATTCAGCTGAGACAGAAGAAGACACACTCATTATTATAAGAAATATATGATATCCTAAGGCTGAAGTGTATCTTGTATATCAAAAATCTACCATATATACAGTAAATATATACAGCTCCAGAAGAAATTAAAAGACCACTGCACCTTTTTCTTTCCTTTCCAAAAAAGTTGAAAATGAAAGTTTTGAGTGAGGAACAGAAGCGTTCAATTTGCCATGGCCTCTTAATTTTAACCCTTCTGTTCCTCACCCAAAACCTTCCTTTTCAACTTTTTTGGAAAGGAAAGAAAAAGGTGCAGTGGTCTCTTAATTTTTTCCGGAGCTGTATTATATATACAGTATCTCACAGAAGTGAGTACACCCCTCACATTTTTGTAAATATTTGATTATATCTTTTCATGTGACAACACAGAAGAAATGACACTTTGCTACAATGTAATGAGTATACAGCTTGTATAACAGTGTAAATTCGCTGTCCCCTCAAAATAACACAACACACAGCCATTAATGTCTAAACCGCTGGCAACAAAAGTGAATACACCCCTAAGTGAAAATGTCCAAATTGGGCCCAATTAGCAATTTTTCCTCCCCGGTGCCATGTGACTCGTTAGTGTTACAAGGTCTCAGGTGTGAATAGGGAGCAAGTGTGTTCAATTTGGTGTTATCGCTCTCACACTCCCTCATACTGGTCACTGGAAGTGTGATGTAAAAGGAAACGTGATGTAAAAGGAAACGTGTGATGTAAAAGGAAACGTGATTCATCAGACCAGGCCACCTTCTTCCATTGCTCTGTGGTCCAGTTCTGATGCTCACATGCCCATTGAAGGCACTTTTGGCAGTGAACGGGTCAGAATGGGCACCCTGATTGGTCTGCGGCTACGCAGCCCCACAAGCAACAAACTGAGATGCACTGTGTGTTCTGACACCTTTCTATCAATACCAGCATTAACTTTTTCAGCAATTTGAGCTACAGTAGCTCGTCTGTTGGATGGGACCACACGGCTGGCCTTCGCTCCCCACGTGCATCAATGAGCCTTGGCCGCCCATGACTCTGTCGCCGGTTCACCGCTTTTCCTTCCTCTGACCACTTTTGATAGGTACTGACCACTGCAGACACCCCACAAGAGCTGAAATTCTGGAGATGCTCTGACCCAGTAGTCTAGCCATCACAATTTGGCCCTTGTCAAAGTCGCTCAGATCCTTATGCTTGCACATTTTTCCTGCTTCTAAAACATCAACCTTGAGGACAATGTTCACTTGCTGCCTAGTATATCCCACCCACTGACAGGTGCCAGGATAATGAGATTATCAGTGTTATTCACTTCACCTGTCAGTGGTCATAATGTTATGGCTGATCGGTGTATACAGTTAGGTCTGGGAAAAATTGGACGCTGACACAAGTTTTGTTACTTTTGCTGTTTACCAAAATATATTCAAGTTACAGTTGAATAATAAATATTGACTTAAAGTGCAGTCTCACAGCTTTAATTTCAGGGTATTCACATCCAAATTGGAGGAAGGGTTTAGGAATTACAGCTCTTCAATATGTAGCCCCCTCTTTTTCAAGAGACCAAAAGTAATTGGACAATAGACTCTGTTTCATGGACAGGTGTGGGCTATTCCTTTGTTATTTCTTCATCAATTAAGCAGGTAAAAGGTCTGGAGTTGATGTGGCATTTGCATTTGGAAGCTGTTGCTCTGAACCCGCAACATTCAGTCAAAGGAACTCTCAAAGCAAGTGAAACAAGCCATCCTTAGGCTGCAAAAAGAAATCCATCAGAGATAGCAGGAACATTAGGAGCGGCCAAATCAACAGTTTGGTACATTCTGAGAAAAAAAGAACGCATTGGTGAACTCTGCAACACAAAGAGGCCCGGATGTCCAAAGAAGACAACAGTGGTGGATGATCGTAGGATCCTTTCCTTGGAAAAGAAAAACCCCTTCACAACATCCAGCTAAGGGAAGAACACTCTGCAGGAGGTAGGCATATCATTATCCAAGTCTACCATGAAGAGAAGTCTTCACAAGAGCAAACACAGAGGGTTCACCACAAGCTGCAAACCATTCATAAGCCTCAAGTATAGTAAGGCCAGATTAGACTTTGCCAAAAAACATCTAAAAAAGCCAGCCCAGTTTTGGAACAGCATTGTTTGGACAGATGAAACTAAGATCAACCTGTACCAGAATGATGGGAAGAAAAAAATATGGAGAAGGCTTGGAACGGCTCATGATCCAAAGCATACCGCATCATCTCTAAAACACGATGGAGGCTGTGTGATGGCATTGGCATGCATGGCTTCCAATGGCACTGTGTCACTTGTATTTATTGATGATGTGACAGAAGCAGCCGGATTAATTCTGAAGTGTATAGGGATATATTTTCTGCTCAGACTCAGCCAAATTCAGCGAAGTTGATGGGACAGCACTTTACGTTACAGATGGACAATGCGAAACACACTGCGAAAGCAACCCAGGAGTTTTTTAAGGCAAAGAAGTGGAATATTCTGCAATGGCCGAGTCAGTCATCTGATCTCAACCCGATCGAGCTTGCATTTCAGTTGCTGAAGACAAGACTTAAGGGACAAAACCCACGAACAAACAACAACTGAAGACAGCTGCAGTAAAGGCCTGGCAAAGCATCATGAAGGAGGAAACCCAGCGTTTGGTGATGTCCATGCATTCCAGACTTCACGCAGTCATTGCCTGCAAAGGAATCTCGACAAAGTATTAAAAATAAACATTTTATTTATAATAGTGTTAATTTGTCCAATTACATTTTAACCCATGAAATACTGTGTATAAAAATGGTTGCAATTCCTAAACATTTCATACGATATTTTTGTTCAACCCATTGACTTAAAGCTGAAATTATGCAGCTCTTCTCAAAGTTGACATTTCTGTATTGTAATTTTTTTTTCTAATATTTTGATATAATGGATTTTTGATTTCCAAGCCGTAATCATCAAGATTGAAACAAAAAAGGCTTGAAATATTTCACTTTATGTGTAATGAATCTAGAATATATGAAGGTGTCACTTTTTGATTTGAATTACAGAAAAAAAACAACTTTTCCACGATATTCAAATTTTTTGAGATGCACCTGTACACACACACACACACACACACACACACACACACACACACACACACACACACACACACACAATATACCGTTGGTATTTCATTTTACAAATTCAAATCAAAATCAATTATTGTAAG